>OZ035963.1:65039681-65167181 GCA_964034945.1 Chrysopilus asiliformis | reverse complement strand
CCTGCCAGTTAACATTTTTCGCCTGCGACGCAAAAATTTGTACCTGTATGGATTTTTTTTGCCTGCGGCGCAATTTTTGTTGCATACCGAAAAACAAAAAAAATCCTTTATAAGAAGATATTGACAAACAGAAATTGAGACAAACTAAGCAAAAACCCGATATTTTTCGAGATCATCGCAAAAAAATGATTTTTTTAAATAACGGTATATCTCGATAACGGCTTGAGATACAGAGTTCTAGTAAAGACAAAGATGTAATAAAATTTATTGTCTCCAACTTTTGTTACTCATAAGATGACTGAGAAACGCGTAGTTTCAGTGTAAATAACAAAAAATGCAATTTTCAGAAAACCGACATTTTGGTTACTACCGGTTAAAGAGCTAAACAGAATGGGAGCGCCAGCGGCAGGAGTTCGCGTCATTTTTTTTTAAACCGCAATTGAGGCCGACAGAATGATGATGGCAACAGCGCCATCGCCGCTGAGTATGAACCAAATCCAAAAAGTGCTGCGGCGGCAAATATTTAGTTACAAAATTGACGACTGGTGGCTCTACTATCTATGCTAAAGTATTTACAATTTTCACAACGAGGGGCACTACTATCGGTATGTTTAACTGAATAACATTTGACAGCAAATCCCGCTGCCCGCCGTTGACGCTTCTCATTGTGTCAAGTCGGCGTCATCTGACGACGACACCATGTCGCCCGCCGTTGCCGCTTGCTGTTGACGCTCCCATTCTGTTTAGCTCTTAAGGGATTTCCACCAAAAGTTGAAAAGATTGACCTAATCCAGGACCAATCATCTCTGTAAATTTTCATGACTCCAGCTCTATTAGTTTTTGAGAAATCTTCTACACAGACTGACAGACTGACAAACTGATAAACTGACAAACTGACAGATAGAAAGACTGACGCACTGATAGACTGACAAAGTGGCAGACAGAAGGACTAATAAACTGACAGACAGAGGGACTGACAGAAGGACTGACAGACAGACTGACAAACAGACTGACAGACAGACTGACAGACTGACAGATAGAAAGCCATTTTTGTAATGATGCCGACTCAGATGCCGACCCTATTCGACTCAGGAGTGCTCGGGAAATGTTTTTTAGGCAAAATTAAGAGGTCGAAAGAACCATGCAGGATTTGGCGTTTTTTATGCCCCCGGGTTAACTTTTGAACCAGTTCGGGTTTCACTTTCGTATTACCCCCATTGGAAAGGTAATTTGCTCTAGTTTCATGGACATAAGCTCTTTTTTGGCGGGGAACTGCAGGGGGATGGTCAGCTGCCATCTTAGGCGCACTGCTTTTTTCATGCATTTTTCGACGATTTTTATGCCCCCGGGTTAACTTTTGAACCAGTTCGGGTTTCACTTTCGTATTACCCCCATTGGAAAGGTAATTTGCTCTAGTTTCATGGACATAAGCTCTTTTTTGGCGGGGAACTGCAGGGGGATGGTCAGCTGCCATCTTAGGCGCACTGCTTTTTTCATGCATTTTTCGACGATTTTTATGCCCCCGGGTTAACTTTTGAACCAGTTCGGGTTTCACTTTCGTATTACCCCCATTGGAAAGGTAATTTGCTCTAGTTTCATGGACATAAGCTCTTTTTTGGCGGGGAACTGCAGGGGGATGGTCAGCTGCCATCTTAGGCGCACTGCTTTTTTCATGCATTTTTCGACGATTTTTATGCCCCCGGGTTAACTTTTGAACCAGTTCGGGTTTCACTTTCGTATTACCCCCATTGGAAAGGTAATTTGCTCTAGTTTCATGGACATAAGCTCTTTTTTGGCGGGGAACTGCAGGGGGATGGTCAGCTGCCATCTTAGGCGCACTGCTTTTTTCATGCATTTTTCGACGATTTTTATGCCCCCGGGTTAACTTTTGAACCAGTTCGGGTTTCACTTTCGTATTACCCCCATTGGAAAGGTAATTTGCTCTAGTTTCATGGACATAAGCTCTTTTTTGGCGGGGAACTGCAGGGGGATGGTCAGCTGCCATCTTAGGCGCACTGCTTTTTTCATGCATTTTTCGACGATTTTTATGCCCCCGGGTTAACTTTTGAACCAGTTCGGGTTTCACTTTCGTATTACCCCCATTGGAAAGGTAATTTGCTCTAGTTTCATGGACATAAGCTCTTTTTTGGCGGGGAACTGCAGGGGGATGGTCAGCTGCCATCTTAGGCGCACTGCTTTTTTCATGCATTTTTCGACGATTTTTATGCCCCCGGGTTAACTTTTGAACCAGTTCGGGTTTCACTTTCGTATTACCCCCATTGGAAAGGTAATTTGCTCTAGTTTCATGGACATAAGCTCTTTTTTGGCGGGGAACTGCAGGGGGATGGTCAGCTGCCATCTTAGGCGCACTGCTTTTTTCATGCATTTTTCGACGATTTTTATGCCCCCGGGTTAACTTTTGAACCAGTTCGGGTTTCACTTTCGTATTACCCCCATTGGAAAGGTAATTTGCTCTAGTTTCATGGACATAAGCTCTTTTTTGGCGGGGAACTGCAGGGGGATGGTCAGCTGCCATCTTAGGCGCACTGCTTTTTTCATGCATTTTTCGACGATTTTTATGCCCCCGGGTTAACTTTTGAACCAGTTCGGGTTTCACTTTCGTATTACCCCCATTGGAAAGGTAATTTGCTCTAGTTTCATGGACATAAGCTCTTTTTTGGCGGGGAACTGCAGGGGGATGGTCAGCTGCCATCTTAGGCGCACTGCTTTTTTCATGCATTTTTCGACGATTTTTATGCCCCCGGGTTAACTTTTGAACCAGTTCGGGTTTCACTTTCGTATTACCCCCATTGGAAAGGTAATTTGCTCTAGTTTCATGCACATAAGCTCTTTTTTGGCGGGGAACTGCAGGGGGATGGTCAGCTGCCATCTTAGGCGCACTGCTTTTTTCATGCATTTTTCGACGATTTTTATGCCCCCGGGTTAACTTTTGAACCAGTTCGGGTTTCACTTTCGTATTACCCCCATTGGAAAGGTAATTTGCTCTAGTTTCATGGACATAAGCTCTTTTTTGGCGGGGAACTGCAGGGGGATGGTCAGCTGCCATCTTAGGCGCACTGCTTTTTTCATGCATTTTTCGACGATTTTTATGCCCCCGGGTTAACTTTTGAACCAGTTCGGGTTTCACTTTCGTATTACCCCCATTGGAAAGGTAATTTGCTCTAGTTTCATGGACATAAGCTCTTTTTTGGCGGGGAACTGCAGGGGGATGGTCAGCTGCCATCTTAGGCGCAATGATTTTTTCATGCATTTTTCGACGATTTTTATGCCCCCGGGCTAACGTTTGAACCAGTTCGGGTTTCACTTTCGCATTACCCCCATTGGAAAGGTAATTTGCTCTAGTTTCATGCACATAAGCTCTTTTTTGGCGGGGAACTGCAGGGGGATGGTCAGCTGCCATCTTAGGCGCACTGCTTTTTTCATGCATTTTTCGACGATTTTTATGCCCCCGGGTTAACTTTTGAACCAGTTCGGGTTTCACTTTCGTATTACCCCCATTGGAAAGGTAATTTGCTCTAGTTTCATGCACATAAGCTCTTTTTTGGCGGGGAACTGCAGGGGGATGGTCAGCTGCCATCTTAGGCGCACTGCTTTTTTCATGCATTTTTCGACGATTTTTATGCCCCCGGGTTAACTTTTGAACCAGTTCGGGTTTCACTTTCGTATTACCCCCATTGGAAAGGTAATTTGCTCTAGTTTCATGGACATAAGCTCTTTTTTGGCGGGGAACTGCAGGGGGATGGTCAGCTGCCATCTTAGGCGCAATGATTTTTTCATGCATTTTTCGACGATTTTTATGCCCCCGGGCTAACGTTTGAACCAGTTCGGGTTTCACTTTCGTATTACCCCCATTGGAAAGGTAATTTGCTCTAGTTTCATGGACATAAGCTCTTTTTTGGCGGGGAACTGCAGGGGGATGGTCAGCTGCCATCTTAGGCGCACTGCTTTTTTCATGCATTTTTCGACGATTTTTATGCCCCCGGGTTAACTTTTGAACCAGTTCGGGTTTCACTTTCGTATTACCCCCATTGGAAAGGTAATTTGCTCTAGTTTCATGGACATAAGCTCTTTTTTGGCGGGGAACTGCAGGGGGATGGTCAGCTGCCATCTTAGGCGCACTGCTTTTTTCATGCATTTTTCGACGATTTTTATGCCCCCGGGTTAACTTTTGAACCAGTTCGGGTTTCACTTTCGTATTACCCCCATTGGAAAGGTAATTTGCTCTAGTTTCATGGACATAAGCTCTTTTTTGGCGGGGAACTGCAGGGGGATGGTCAGCTGCCATCTTAGGCGCACTGCTTTTTTCATGCATTTTTCGACGATTTTTATGCCCCCGGGTTAACTTTTGAACCAGTTCGGGTTTCACTTTCGTATTACCCCCATTGGAAAGGTAATTTGCTCTAGTTTCATGGACATAAGCTCTTTTTTGGCGGGGAACTTTTTGGTTCAAAAGTTAACCCGGGGGCATAAAAATCGTCGAAAAATGCATGAAAAAAGCAGTGCGCCTAAGATGGCAGCTGACCATCCCCCTGCAGTTCCCCGCCAAAAAAGAGCTTATGTGCATGAAACTAGAGCAAATTACCTTTCCAATGGGGGTAATACGAAAGTGAAACCCGAACTGGTTCAAACGTTAGCCCGGGGGCATAAAAATCGTCGAAAAATGCATGAAAAAATCATTGCGCCTAAGATGGCAGCTGACCATCCCCCTGCAGTTCCCCGCCAAAAAAGAGCTTATGTCCATGAAACTAGAGCAAATTACCTTTCCAATGGGGGTAATACGAAAGTGAAACCCGAACTGGTTCAAAAGTTAACCCGGGGGCATAAAAATCGTCGAAAAATGCATGAAAAAAGCAGTGCGCCTAAGATGGCAGCTGACCATCCCCCTGCAGTTCCCCGCCAAAAAAGAGCTTATGTGCATGAAACTAGAGCAAATTACCTTTCCAATGGGGGTAATACGAAAGTGAAACCCGAACTGGTTCAAAAGTTAACCCGGGGGCATAAAAATCGTCGAAAAATGCATGAAAAAAGCAGTGCGCCTAAGATGGCAGCTGACCATCCCCCTGCAGTTCCCCGCCAAAAAAGAGCTTATGTGCATGAAACTAGAGCAAATTACCTTTCCAATGGGGGTAATACGAAAGTGAAACCCGAACTGGTTCAAACGTTAGCCCGGGGGCATAAAAATCGTCGAAAAATGCATGAAAAAATCATTGCGCCTAAGATGGCAGCTGACCATCCCCCTGCAGTTCCCCGCCAAAAAAGAGCTTATGTGCATGAAACTAGAGCAAATTACCTTTCCAATGGGGGTAATACGAAAGTGAAACCCGAACTGGTTCAAAAGTTAACCCGGGGGCATAAAAATCGTCGAAAAATGCATGAAAAAAGCAGTGCGCCTAAGATGGCAGCTGACCATCCCCCTGCAGTTCCCCGCCAAAAAAGAGCTGATGTCCATGAAACTAGAGCAAATTACCTTTCCAATGGGGGTAATACGAAAGTGAAACCCGAACTGGTTCAAACGTTAGCCCGGGGGCATAAAAATCGTCGAAAAATGCATGAAAAAATCATTGCGCCTAAGATGGCAGCTGACCATCCCCCTGCAGTTCCCCGCCAAAAAAGAGCTTATGTGCATGAAACTAGAGCAAATTACCTTTCCAATGGGGGTAATACGAAAGTGAAACCCGAACTGGTTCAAAAGTTAACCCGGGGGCATAAAAATCGTCGAAAAATGCATGAAAAAGGCAGTGCGCCTAAGATGGCAGCTGACCATCCCCCTGCAGTTCCCCGCCAAAAAAGAGCTGATGTCCATGAAACTAGAGCAAATTACCTTTCCAATGGGGGTAATACGAAAGTGAAACCCGAACTGGTTCAAACGTTAGCCCGGGGGCATAAAAATCGTCGAAAAATGCATGAAAAAAGCATTGCGCCTAAGATGGCAGCTGACCATCCCCCTGCAGTTCCCCGCCAAAAAAGAGCTTATGTCCATGAAACTAGAGCAAATTACCTTTCCAATGGGGGTAATACGAAAGTGAAACCCAAAAGTTAGTAAAGGGGCATTTTCGTGCATCGTTCTTTTTCATGAAGACAATACTTTATCATGCTACGTATAAGAATGTAAATATCTCCAAAATCCAATCACAAGTGAAAAGAGAAATAAGAAAACCCTGTGAAAAAATTCTGCCAAAAATAAATTTGATGCCACGTGTGCAAAAATTTCTGCCAAAATTATGGAAGACCCTTGAAAGCTGCTCTTACTATATTTTTTATCATATTAAAAAATCACTTACGTTACCACGTGCGCGGAGCAACTACGTGGCCGAGTCCCTGAAAACACACCTTGAGTTTTCAGGTAAAATTTCACTTTCAGGTAAAATTTCGCTTTCAGGTAAAATTTCATGAACGTCCCGAATTTGAGGAAATAGCTATAAATGCAATAAAATTTTTTTTAGAAAATGTGGGCTCACCTGAGTACATGAAAAGAACTAATAGAATGATGATGTAGCATTGCGCCATTTCGATGACTCGATCTGTTGTTTATTTATCAAAGAAATCCCATTTTTTGGAACTTTTAAGAGCACTTCCACCATTTGCACATGATGAGGTCGAAAACATTTGGCGTGACTTTCAACTTTCCGTTTCCCCCGACTATTAACTCATACAGGCGTCAGCCAACAGGAGGAAAAACAAAAAACAAATAATACCCGAATTTAAAACACTTTATCCGTCACTTAATGTACACTAAATACGAACAGCCGCCCGAAGAAAGGACGCAAAAGGATCGACCCGAATTACGCACGTTATCAAAGCCGACGTTCCCTTCGCCGACTAATCCCTTTTTTTTTAAGTTCAAAAAGATTATCACTCAAGTAATTAGTACCGAAATGCGCTTACAGCCAACAGATAGCCTCCATTGTACAATTCTGAGGGGATATTAATATGATGGGAATATCAGGATGAGTTCCTGTTAACACGGTTGATCCACTTGAATATAGCAAACAAACACGGAAACACGGATCCGGCAAGTGGGAGGTCCTTGGGAATACTGAGACGTGTCCAATGGGGATGGTGAAGGTTATGTTGATGACCTTGACGAAAATTCTCGATGACGGTAGGCAGCAGTTTTTAGTGTTTTTTTCACCCCGCCGAATCCCAATGAAAAATATCTGATGGGGATAACAGCGGGCTGGAATGTTACTCCTTTTAAGTCTGATTTCTGGTTATTATAGCCGGCATCCGGTGTTCAGTTCGAACCTGCAAAGAAAGAAAAACAAAAGAGGATAAATTGAAATGAAAGAATTACCGCGCATTAACTCTGGCTGGGCAGACATTAATCAGTTCCCGAATCATTAATCATGGGAAATTCTGTGCACAGTTTAACTTCAATGGACTTTGGGAGACTTTATAAATTTTTGAAGGAGTGGAGAGTGGCGAACAGAGAAATCAAAACGTATGAAACAGAAGGAACTGAACAGGAATAGCATAAACGATGTAAATTTTGATAGCGGCAAGAAGAAGACGGTGGATGGGAGGGGTGAGAGGAGGGAATGCCCTTACATAGCGAAAAGGTTGCCTTTCTTTTCCAACACAATTTAAATGAAGTATGAATAGCACTACCAAAAACCCCTTATTTTCCGAGACAATCGCTAAAAACGAACTTTTTTTTAATAACGGTATATCTCGATAACGGCTTAAGATACAGAGTTCTAGTAAAAGACAAAGGTGTAGAAAATTTTATGATCTCCAACTTTCGTTACACATAAGACTACTGAAAAACGCGTAGTTTCGACGTAAATAACAAAAAACGAAATTGCAATTTTTTAATCGCCACCAACGCCGAAAAATTTTCCTTATTGTTTTTTTTTTTTTTCATTTTTTCCCGAAGTTTGAAAAATGAATTTATAAATATGTTTCCAAGACCATTCATTTAAGACCCCACACGATAGGTACCTCGATTGTTCGTTTTGGAGATCTTGGCGACTACCGCCCGCCATTTTGTTTTTTTTTTTTTTCATAACTACAGTAATCCCTCCAACTGCGCGGTTTCGCAACTGCGCTGTTAAGTTTTTAATACAAAAATTTCGAACTGCGCGGAAAAATTTCGCAGCTGCGCGGTTTTTTTTATAATTTTCGTTTAAAAAAACATGTTTCTAACCCCAAAATTTCATACAAAGTAGGGTTCACAGTGCGCGGTTTCGGTTTGCGCGCTCTTTTTGTGGAACGTATCTACCGCGCAGTTGCAGGGAATACTGTATAAACATCTATATTGCACTGTTTTTGTGCAAAATTTCAACGTCAATCGAATGAGTGAAACTGGATCAAAATTAGACTACAAGATTTGACCCTAACAAAAAAAAACTAACAAACGAGTGAAACTAAATAAAAGCTTCTAAAAAAAGCATTCCAGTTTATGTAATTTTCTTCGAATAGAAATTATTAATGTGACTTTCTTTACTTTTCGAAAGAGGAATTAAATTTTTATTTACAAACTCTAAATTTTTTAACTGAAAAAAATAACCCAAGGACATCAAATACTAAGGACCAAATGCCCTGAAAATTCTCGTCCTTTAGATATTTGAATCCAGGGCCGACTGTTCAAACCCGAACCAAAATATAAATAAAAATAATTATAACGAAACAATGGCATTTTTGTTTGTACACCTGTCTACGTGCCAACAACAATCGGTAATTAAATATTATCATCCAGAGTTGTGGCAATTATTCTTCAACGGTTGGAAAATTATTACGTGGTATGATATCAATGTAGCATAGTTTCCTCCCCTGGGAACCCAACCAGATGCGAAAAAACCTACTTTGGGTAACATTAGTACGCTGTCCACTCCGAGAAAATATCCTGAAATCTTTCACCAACGAAAAACGACAGAGAACTGAACCGGGGAAAACACAAAAAAAAGGGCAAGAGAAGACCATACGTTCATAATGGTTGAAAATGAAAAACAGAAAATTACTTGTCCCGGTTTTTATCCCATTTTCTCAGCCGCTTCCGAGGCAGTAATTACAGAAGCCTTAAGGCAGTTGATAGTAGAAAAAAAAGGGAAATATGCTCAGTCAACGTGGTCATCGTCGAGGTGCTCACAACCGAAACGGGAGGTTTTCTTCATTTTTGTGGGAAACTCAAACAGTAGTGTTGGTGGAACGTAAATACTCCAGCACAGGGACGGTCGGGTCGGTATCCTGCATTCCGTTTGAAAGTTTTCCGGATTAGTCAAAGTGACTGGAGTAGAATAGGTCATGATTTCGTACGTGAAAGTTCGTTTAATTTGCATGCTACGCAAAAGTTTGCCAAAACAATTTCCAGGAAATGAAATAAAAAAGTATCTAATGTGAACAGCACACGAATTTCTTATACAAAAACTACTTTTCTGCGCAATTTACAGTATTACCCGACAAATGAAGTATTAGTTCATTTTTAAATGTACGGAAAATACTGTAGAGTTATGAATCTTAATCAAGTAACGCATGCAATTTTAATATTTTTATTGATTTTTTGACAGTTTTGAGTCAAGATTTAAAGGGAAATATTCAAGTCTTCTGCGGTAGGTTATTAACAAGACGACGAAGAACCCAACCTCAGATGGCAAGACGGCGTTGACAGTTTTGCATCTCGATAGGACGCAGAATCGAGATGCAAAACTGGAGGACATCGGCACGTGACCGGGACCTCTAACGAGAGACATTGCGGCAGGCCAAGACCGGAAACCGGTAGTAGTGCCGAGAAAGACAGAGAGAGAGAATCATTTTACAAGGCATACTAAAGATTCCATTTCCGCTGTCGAATTTTTTGGGACCCCAGCATTTGTTCTAGGATTCTTATCTTTATTTACCTAATCTTTGATTCTAGTACTGTCTTCTGGCCATACATAATAACTACTGATTAACTCTTGGTTTCGGAGTAAATCGCGAAAAACAATATTGGGATTTTTAAAAATCCGCCATTTTGGTTACTTTCGGTTAATGGATTTCTTAACCGAAAGTAACCAAAATGGCGGATTTTTAATAGGATCGTTCCATTCGAGGACCAAAAATCTCTGTAAAATTTCATTTATCTAGCTCTATTAGTTGTTGAGAAAACTTATACACAAACTGACAGACATTTCCAATCAACTCTGGGGAAATGTTTTTTAGGGAAACCCAAGATGTCGAGATTTTTTATGAATACAATTCATTATTATACTACTTATAAGAAAGTAAAAACCAATTTTTATTACACAAACTAAGTGATCTTTTGTAGACCGATCAAAAACAAAAATTCCTTTGCTATAAACATATTAATCGAAATTCTAATTTTGTAAAGTGTAAGTTTTGCCCGTTTTTTATTCAGCCAAAATTTTATTCCACTACCACACGTACTGTGAGTACATAAAACTTTTTTTTCAATTTGGAGAGTGTCCAACTTTGAGGATTTTAGAAAACACTTGTTTTTATTAATGAAAGTTGTTGCTCTTAAAGTATATAAATTAGAGTTGAATGGGGTTTAAATTCAAGTGAGAAAGAAGTAGTCAGAAGTTTGACACCTTGAATTGATATTACAAGCAAAAATATTATGGGAAATAATCAAATATTCGTTGGAAAAACTTCGTCGGAAAAAAATTAAAAAAAAAAATTGAAAACATCACGTCATAAACATCGTATTTTAGTTTATTTTGTGACTAAGTTTTCAACAGCGAAAAAACAGAGTTCAAAAATTAAATTTAAAACATCCTACTACATTTTTTTTAAATAAAAATGAAAATAAAATTTTCTAGCCTACTTAATTGTGGGAAACCTTCGTATGTGCCATATTTTTTTTTGGATTTAGAGCAGTAAGCGAAAAGGAAAATTGTTTTTTATTAAATGCATATATCCCTTGTAGGATTCTCCCTTCAATACCGAAAATCCCATTAAAATGCATTAATTGGTTTCAGAAATGGAAGGATAGGGGCCAGAAGGGGCAGAAAAGGGCGGATTTTTATGTGTTAAATGATTTCTTCAACGGGTTCTCCAATCAACGGAGGAAACTCCATAAAAATCCGTTAACAGGTTTGCGAGATAGCTGGTGAGGGGTCAGAGAGAAGAGGATCTCCTGCTCAGGGACCCCGATATTTGTTTTAGGATTCTTATCTTTATATACCTAATCTTTGATTCTACTCGTAGTAAAAGACGAAAGTGGACGAAATTTACGAGATAGCTGGTGAGGGGTCACAGAGAAGGGGATCTCCTGTTGCAAATATGGCCAAAAGCAGCCACGCAATCTCAAGCAATCCAGCGCTATGCTGTGCAATGTTCTCTGTTGATAGGTTTAAAAGTTACAGGGGAACATACTTCTTTGATAGCTGCAACCGGACGTCTATGCCCTCCTTTTTTTGCAAAATCGCATAATAAACCGATATTATGATGTTTTTTGCCGAAAACTCAGCCGCCACAGTCAAAAGTTGGCTCTTTTTCATCGTGATGAGGTGTCAAAATTGTAGCGTGTATGGGCAACACACTTTACGTATTAATCGTTATTGGAGGTTATAAAGAAAAGATTGTGTCGTGTTTCATCTACGTGTGTGTGTATTGCTTAACAGTCGAAATCGACGTTCTTATTAGCCCTAAGCAGTAGTTGCGAACTTCAAGAAATACGAATTCTTGAAATATCGTGAGTTATTCCGCTTGAATCCATAAAAAATTGTCTTCGCTTTCCTTACAATTTCTGCTACCCTTTACACATAATTTGTATGCAGTAAAAACAGCCATTTAATTTAAAAACTTTTTTAAAAGCATTTTCTACGTATCATTTAATTGAATTTGAAGAAAGGTACATAGAGAATATTTTCACAAATTCAATTTTGTATCCATTTCAGATCTCACCTGAAGTTAATTTTCTCACTCTTCTTCTTGGCGGGAAAAAAAACTTTTCTCGTGCATGAACAGTATAACAAGTAGGTGAGGCACTTCTTTTCAAATAAAACAATTTTAAATTGAAGGGAAAACAGAAAACGAATAAAAAATACAGTGAAAATCCGGTCATGGCCGTAGAGTTTGTACGAAAAAAAAGAAGACGAAAAAAAAAACACTAGAATAAAATAAAATAAAGTGTTCATACAGTTGTAATCATCTAATCTAAAATAACTCGTTTAAAAGTTTCTTAATTTCAAGAAAGTTATAAAATCCCAAGCGGCCATTAGACTGAGAACATCGCATCGTTGTAAGCCTTTTATATGCTGTTGTAGTACAACTGTCTTGGACAAACTTAAATTTAAAGCATCGCACTTTTAAAAACTTGTCACGTAACTGAAATTTTATTTTATTGTCTTTACTTGTGAACGTCTTGTTTACACATTTAGCGTAACTTCTTAAAATACGAAACACCACCACCGAAAAAACAAAGAAAAAACCCCACAGGATAAATACTTTTAACAGGGGCTGCAGGGCTGGTGTTTGGATATCTGAGTTCCTGGTGGTATTTTCCATTCCGCAATTTGGCTTTCCAAGAAATTCTATCACACGAAGAAAATTGGAGTTGAAGGAAACTAACAACTGGCGACAAAGGACGAAATAGGACAACAATAAGGAATCCATTTAACCCCTAAAGCAGTCCAGTTGTATTTCTTTACACTCGTTAGTATCCTTTTTCATTGCTTTACAATTGACTTAAAAAGAAAGAGAAAAAAAAACCTTTTTACAACAATTGCTGGGAAAACTACGGAAAAACGAGGTCGGAAGGGAGTTCGCTTAGCTAGAAATTAAATGGAAAATTGCATTGTTATCTGTGAACGTGAGGTGGTGCATTTCTCTTGATATGCCGCGATAAAGACGGGGAGAAAGGACATCGTCAATGATAGCAGAATGACCCGATTACAGATTAAAGTCCTTTGCAATCACCAGAGATGCACATCCTTTCTGGAGTTTTACGCTTTCTGCAGTTTTATCCGTTGAGTTGCAATTTATACTCGAAAGTAGATTGTCTAATCTGCTACATTGTTATGGGCGGAAATTTCGCCCCGCTAATGCGATTGTAATTATTGCAAAGTCATCATACTTAAATTTTTTAAAAAAGAAGAAAATTAAAAAACATAAAATTAGATGACGAAAAATTCAAGCATTATAACTTTTATTTTATTTAAAGAAATTAACCGAAAATTCAAACTAAAAGTCTATAAAACAGCAAAACAATGTTTGGAACAAAATATCTTTAAAACATTTGTTAAAGAAATGCAAATTAAAACCCATTTTTGCAAAAACTACTCAACCAATAACACCACCCAACAGCCGTTTCGTTGATGAAAGTTTTAACACCCTCAGAAAAATGGAGGCTAACTCGACGACCTACATACGGCGTAATTGGCCTCGGGCAGGCGCGCGTTCGCCTGCATGTGGGCAAGTAAAACTGAGTTGACCTGTGGTCGGAGAAATTCTGAAATTAAGCCACCAGCAGGTAAAGTAGGGCATTGGGAGCTGCACGAGTTGACCTTAGATTAGGTTAACTCTGACCGCTAGCTGGCCTTCAGACACCTCTGTAAGGTCAGAGTTAACCTGACAAAAAGTTGACCTGGACATTTTTCTGAGTGCATCTTGTTTCAAGAATAATTTCACATTTTTGATTCCGAATATGCCAGAGATTTGACTAGAATGGCTCCAAACGCTAGATTGACTCCAAGGATGTTAGGATGTTAGGCATGATCAAAGATTTTGAATTCCGCATGTCCGGCCGTCTGCTTGTCTGTCCGTCTGTCTGTCCGTCTGTCCGTCTGTCCGTCCGTTTGTCTGTCCGTCCACTTGTCCGTCCGTCTGTGTGTCTGTCCGTCTCTATGTCTGTCCCTCAACACCATAACTTTCGAAAATATTGAGCTAGAGACTTGAAATTTTGTATAGGTACGTTTCTCGTAAATAGCTAAGTTCTTAAACAGGAAAAATAGGACCATTACTTCGCCCTCCCTCATACAGACGAAACAGTTTTTTTTTTTTGCAATTTTCTCGAAAACGGTAAGTCATATTGAAAAATTTATGTGGTTCGGTTGAAGATCTCGCTAATATGTAGAAAAAGAAAATCATAAAATGGATAAATATTGGAAAATATAAACTTAACGATAATAAATAATAAAAGAAACTATTTTCCATCAATAAAACTGTTGGGTCAGTGAAAATTTTTATTTTCATTTTTCCGGGTGTGTTCCATTCTGAATTTAATTCGAAGGCTGTGCTAATTTTTTACTGTTTCCCATTTCATTTTATAACTATTAGTACTTTTCGTGCTATTCGTTGATTAGATAATAAACAAAACGAGAAAAAGGAAAACAATAAACAGCTCTTTTTCATATTAGGCAAAGTTCTCTGTACGAAATTTTTCTTCTCTAGTTTATTTCTCTCCTCTGTCTTTCGTTCTCGGTTTTTATTTGATAACATGCGTTGGAGCCTATCATAAAATTAACTTCCAACAATGGAGCCGCTTAATCAACGTCGTAAAAGGTTTTTCTTTCTAGTCTCCTAAAATTTATGTATGTGTCACACATAGCGATTTATATTATGACAAACATACCTAAATTCACAAATTACGACCGATCACTTCTGTGTAGAATTTCATACAGCCTAAAGGTATGTAGTGTAGGTAAATTCGCATCGGTTTGAAACTTTTGGCCCGGTTACATAAGTTTTTTTTTTGTTTTGGTAATAGCGACCCCTATTTATATGTCAAACTCCTAAAATGTTGGTAGCCACAGTGTGGTTAAGGCGACTATAGTGACCAATGTAATTAGTACTAAACAAAAGTTATCAGCGAAATCTTAATGGGACTCGTTTAACGGCAGGGTTGCTTAGGTTTTATATTCGCCATCCGAAGGACTTGGTTATACTTATTCCGTCCGTCCGTCCGTCCGTCCGTCCGTCCGTCTACCTCGGGTATCCAATTGTCCTGGCAATAATTTCATATCCTTCGAACTAAGGGTGACAGGGAGTTTTACGATTATTATTCGGATATATTTATGTAGTATTATTGTGGCTCTAAGTAAATCGACTGTAAACGAACTATCCGGTTGATAGAAAGCCGGGGCCCACCTGCTTCACCCCTCTTTCCCCTACACGTGAGTTTAGTTTGCGAAATGTGCCTAAATTCTATGCCCATGTCCCTGGGCATACTGTTTTAGGTTCAAGGGTGACAGTAAAAATCTATGACTTTCGGAAACACGTTGTTTCAGTATTTCTTTTCATTTTATGTAGTTTTTTTTTCACTTCTTGATGTGCGAGTAGTGTGTGTTTATTTTAGTGAATTTTTTTTTTCGGAAAGTGAAGTGGATTAGCACGAAATAATTATTGATCGATCGATGCCGGCCGGCCGTTGAAATACAAATGGTTGTAAAACGGAAATAAATAGATAAAAATACCAAATAACAATTATTGCTTTTGTTTAATGAAGCGTCTTACTTATTCATAGGTATAGTATAAATGTTTATAAATAGTGGTTATGCTAATGACAACTATTACCTGTTTCTCATGTTTTATGTCATTCTAATTGTTAGACAATTTATCTAGAAAATTATCTGGAATACGAATGAAATGCTATTCAACATTTTCCACCAGCTATAAAAGAAAGTGAGGTTATAAACGTTATGGAAATTTTTACAGCTACTCCATTTAATTGGCTTAACTTGTTCTGTTTTTTCCAGGAATAAAATTTATTGCTGTATTTTCGTTCAAATCTCTTAAGATGTTTTTGAAGTCGAAATTTTTTATATCTATTTTGAGTCGATTCGGAAAAATGTGGGTAGCCGTAGAGCTGGAGAGGGAGCAGGGCTGTGTAATCGGTAGGTCAACCATTTTTTTTTTTTTGAAAGACCGATCAAAGAGTAATCAAGCTCATAAGACTTAACAAACTCCGGTGGACTGGTCATGTCACTTGAATGTGTGAAACTTAGCCGGCTCGGAAAGTCTTCTGCGGTAGATTATTAACAACAAGGCGACGAGGAAGATCCAAACTCAGATGGCAAGATGGCGTTGACCAGGACGCGAAGAGAATTGGGATGCAAAACTGGAGGACATCGGTGCGTGACCGGGACCTCTGGCGAGAGACATTACGGCAGGCCAAGACCGGAAAACGGTTGTAGTGCCGAGAGAGAGAGAGAGAGAGAGAGAGAGAGAGAGAGAGAGAGAGAGAGAGATAGAGAGAGAGAGAGAGAGAGAGAGAGAAAGAGAGAGAGAAAGAGAGAGAGAAAGAGAGAGAGAGAGAGAGAAAGAGAGAGAGAAAGAGAGAGAGGAAGAGAGATAGAAAGAGAGAGAAAGAGAGAGAGAGAGAGAGAGAAAGAGAGAGAGAGAGAAAGAGAGAGAGAGAGAGAGAGATCAAAAAAAGAGGTTTGTCTCAATCTTTGTTTGTGATTTTAAGATAGAAAGGTATGCAGCAAAAATTATGCCGCAGGCAAATTTTTCATTAGAAAAATGCATAAATACCTACAATAAATATTTAAAGAAATTGCGCCGCAGATGAAAATTTGTCTCCACAGATCTGTGATAGAGGAGGGGAAGGAACAGAAAGAGTAAAGTGGGGGGAAGGAACAGAGTGAGTAAAGAGATGGGGAGAAGAGTGACAGTAAAGGGGTGCAGCGAGGAGGGAATTTGAGAATGGGGCGAATTTCAAGAAAAATACGCCTCATAATTCTGAGCAGTCGCTAAAAGTTTCGTGAAACCTACAGCTAGTATTTTAAGAAAATGCTAGAGATTTGTTACCCAAAAACTCCTCCGTATGTCGACCATCAATCATTCTCCTGGCGTTCATTCACTTCTCCCAGCGTCTATTAAATAATTTGGGTTTTATATGCAAATGTAGTTGATTTGCATGTTCTCCTGTCTCAACGACATGACCATATTCGGCCACGAAACCCGTAAAATTGAACTCCAAGCATAAAACATGAAAAGGTCAAACATTTAATGAAAAATAAACTTCTTAACTGAAAAGACACGTGACGGTACATAAACAACAATGTTGTCCAATTTGAACTGAATTGCTTTGCACGCCACTGGAATTGGATTGACGAAAATTTGCGTTTGTAATTCGAGATGGTGCCACAATAAATTGAAAAGCCCAATTCAATTTCGTAGATTCAATTCAAATGCCGACGATTCTTTTGGCATTCAGTAATCTATATCTGAATTTGTGCTGGAAAATTCGTATTGTACTCGCATTGATTTTGTTTTCCATACGAAAGTTGGAAAATTCCGGCGCTTTTCCCATTTAAAGTCCAATTTTCCAAGTGGTCAACAAACTATTGGCATTCCAACCCCTAATGGAAGTAAGTATCAAATTTTTATTCTCACGAAAACAAATGGAAAAAATTTAGGTCAAGTGAAAAATTGCTTCAAGTTTTGGTTTTCACGTTTTAATTGCTCTTGAAAACAGATTTCTCATTAAAATTGTGTGATGTAATCACAAAGTAGTTAAAAAGTCGTCGTAATTAGGGCAAGTTCTTTGAAATAAAAAGATATTTTGTCGTGAAAAAAAAATTTGAAATTAAAAAAATCAGGTTTTGATTATAATGAGCAGTGGTGGGACTTTACTACATCGTATGTAGTAGATCTATTACTTTTTTGTATCATTTGCTACCCTTCTATCATTGATCATGAATCTGCAGATATTAGAGGGCGGAATTTTTTCTTGAGGGCTTACATCTGTAATGGTGAAAGCCGGATCCGAATCTAATCAAAATTGCAGAATATAGCAGGTGAAAGGGTTTACAGAAAGCGAAGAGGAGGGGGGGGGGCGGGATTTTGCTTAAGGGCTGGCCTCTATAGTGATCAAAACCGAATCCGAATACCTTCAACGGTTCAAGAGATATCAGGAAGAAGAAAGGGAACATTTTAAAAACAACATAGCCTATGAGTTTCGAAAAGGGAAGCGGGCAAGGAATTTGAATTTAAAAAAAAACTTTTAGGCCTATTTAATGGTATTTTTGACCTTGCATATGTATATATATTGGAAAATATTTTAGACGTTTTTTTCTCATTGAAAATTTTTCCTTTAATTGTTTGAAAATGTTGAAAAAATATTATTGTTTTACTTTCAATTTTTTCTAAACATTTTTCATCACAGAAAATGATTTTTCTGTATCAAAATTTCTAATTGAAGTTCACTGAAAATTTAAGAAAAAAATCATTTTTCTTTTTAATTTCCCAATTTAATAAAAACTCCAGCAAAACTGTCGTCTGAAATCGTTTTGAATGAATCAAAAATGTTTGTAAATACAACCAATTTAACTTTACTTAAAGAAGTTTTTATGGCTAAGATTTAAACTCTTTTTAAACGATGTATTTAAAATAAATTATGTAAAATAATAAAAAGAAAAATTATGTAAAATCTCCAACATCGCAAAAAAGCTGCCACGATTTTCATAGTTTTTCCTTGATTATAATTTTTACACGAATCTTGGAAAACTTTGTGAAAAGATTCAAAACTTTTGAAAGTGTTACAATTTATGAAAAAAAAACACCACAACAGTGAGTAAACGATGACATTGACTTTAACGTTTCGGGGAAAATTCAACCCACTCAGCTACCCCACAAATCATCCCATGACCCAGTTTACCGGAATGTTTCCAGTTTTCTCCGTATCCACACCACATTTTCACCAATTTTTTCTCATGTTGGATGGAAAAGCCCTGAATAATTGATCGCATCTGCACGATAAAGAATTTAAGCTTCTTAATTCCCCTCCTAACCAATTTTTCATTTGTATATACTATGCCCCTCACCCCCTCTTGTTTATAATTCGAATTGTCTTCAAGAATTCCTCCAACTCTTGGTTTCTCAAGAAATGCCTGCCACCTTGTGGACTTTTTGCTTTTTCTCCGTGAAGATTTCTTCCGAAGACCGAAGATTGAGTTTATTTATTTTTCCAACTTCATTTCTACGAAATGGAATTATTAATCAGCCAAAGATAACGAGAAGAACCAACAAATTTCTCCTACGGCCATTGTACATAAGAAAGTAATTACTCGAAAAACTTTGGCTCCGTACATTTTCATTTTTATGTTGAGCTGTTTTTATTATGATTTCGTTTCATCTCATTCTCGTTGATTTTATTTTATTCTATTGTTGGTTTTATATTTTAGTTGATTAATTCAATAGTACTCAGATTTTAGCTTTTTTTTGCATAATTTCTGGCATGGTTTGCAATAAAATTCCTAGAGAGAATAATTAAGAAAAAATCGAAGAAAATTCGAGATTTTTTCACTTAATTACATGAAAATTTATGTTAGCAATTTTTAGCCACAGTTATAACTTGTTGAGAATGTTTAAAAGCCGATTTTATATCAACTTTAATCTTTTTAAATCAACAAAAAAAAATCGAAAAAATATTATTGATGACCAAAAATTTGAACAAAAAATCTTACGGGTATTCATGAAATCAGATAAAATTATCGATCACGCATTTGCGTATTTTGACGTGGTGTTCCATGAACGCACCCCTCAAATAATGCTATTCGGCAATCTCCTGTCAACAGCAACAATATTGAAAATACGGAAAATCAGTGAAAAATTAAAATACGGAAAGTCAGTGAAAAATTAAGAGAAGGAGAAAAATTTAAATTAATTAAGAGAAAATAAATTGCTATTATTGCAGTTGAATTTCACGACTTTTTTCGTGTTTGACGTTTGCGTACACGCAGGGAAAAAATAGGAAATCTAATTATTTTATAATGGGGATTTGGGACTATAAATAAAATTAATACCAATTTTTTTAAAAAAAATTATTTTATAAAAGTTAATACTTATTTTTTTTTTAAATAGTCGATTTTGACTTTTTTTGTAATTGAAATTAACTATTTTTTCCCCAAAAGCGCATAATTTTTGAGAAATTTACAAAAACTGTATTTAACACGTTCGTGACATTTGCTTTTTCAACTTTTTTTACATTTGGACATCGTGTACCACGGGTGGTACACTAGCGATTTGTTTTCTGGCGGTTGTGCGCCATCGGTGGTACACGGTGCGTGTTTTTATATTACTTCCATAAAAAAACTACCGCACTATTAACTCGGGGGGTTTTAAAAAACTGTACATGTACCACCAGTGGTACACGATGTCACGAACGTGTTAAAAAAAAATAAAAGGTGGGAGGTACCCGTAATAGCTAACGGGACTTTTTCAAAAATTGATAGAAGACTACGATTTTCGTAAAACTAATTTACAAAAAATTTCAAGTCAATGAATTTAAGATACGTAAAACAGATAAATCGACAGACCGGCAGACAGAGCGACAGACAGACAGACCGACAGACAGACCGACAGACAGATCGACAGACAGACCGACAGACAGACCGACACACAGACAGACCGACAGACATACAGGCCGACAGACAGATTCACGGACATCTTCATAATTTTGCCTGATACGGATTTTGCACTGATCAGAAATATCTCGAAATATCGCTAATTTCAGACTCCTCGGACCCCTTCCTCCCGCCTCGTCTCACTGTTTCGCGGCTTTTTGTATGAAGTTTAATACCACCGTTACCCCACCCCCTCCTCCCTCGCAACATTCAAAGTAAAACGTATTTTATGGTTAGCCTCTAATGCTACATTTACACGAATGACAAATTTGTCATTTTTTTCTTGTCATTATGTTAATTCCCGTGTAAATGGCATAATTTTTGTAATTTTTTCTGTCAGAAAATGTCAATCTCTCATAAAAGAATGAACTTGTCCATTCTTTTATGCCAGATTGTCATTCGTGCAAACGCAATATTAGTTATGACAACTTTAGTATTCAATTTTTGTCATAACTAATATTGCGTTTGTACGAATGACAATCTGGCATAAAAGAATGGACAAGTTCATTCTTTTATGAGAGATTGACATTTTCTGACAGAAAAAATTACAAAAATTATGCCATTTACACGGGAATTAACATAATGACAAGAAAAAAATGACAAATTTGTCATTCGTGTAAATGTAGCATAAGTCCTTGCCATTAAAAATTAATTGTTTAATCGAAATCTGGCTCTAACGATGGTCGTCTAATTTGAACTTAGTGCTCGATTTGATTATTTGTTCCCGATCTATTTACATGCGAATTATATGCGAACAGTATTTTACTGAAGTTGGCCCCATCAATCTTAGTGGCAATATTTGAAAAATTTTCTTTAAAGTCAAATAATTTGGGGGATGAAGGATGAAGTTTCCTTTCTGAGATTAATTTTTAATTTTTATCCGTAAGTAACTTGATTGATTCAGGGCCTGTTTCACCAATGCTGGAGTAATATTCCGTAACTCGTTTCAAGCGTTTGTTACGAGTTAGAAAAACAAGAAGTATTCGCTGTCTCTGTTTTGACCGAAAAAAATGACAGAGAGAAACCGAGATAGCAAATACCACTTTTTCTTCTAACTCGAAACAAACGCTTGAATCAAGTTACGGAATACCACTCCTGGATAAGTTTTATCTAGTAAGGAAATATCTGTCATATGTCTTATGTCTACGGCACAAGGTTGCTGAGATGTACTTAACCACTAGATAAAACTGATCCAGCATTGGTGAAACAGGCCCTTAAAGGACAACAGCGTTTATTTTGTGACTCTTTTAAAAAATTTAAGAACAAAAACCTGTCAGTCAATATAATTATTTCGCTGAAATCTGCATAATATGATTAAAATCTCTGATATATTTTTTTAACCGTCAATCAAAAGTTTAATTATTTAGAAAATGCTTAAAAAATATCATTAGATCAAAAATTAGCCCGTCAATCCCATCCCAAAAATTGTCCCGATAATTGGCATTAAAAATTGAAATAATGACATTATTCTCTAAAGCTCTAAATTCGCAATTAACGTTTAATATAGCACTTAAAAATCTAATAAAAAAAACATCATTTAATTATTATAACCTATGAAAATTTTCCTACAGCAACAAAAAAAAATCCCATCCCCCCAAAAATTTACCTAACAAAATGTTTTAACCCACATCAGCAACCCTAAATCATTTTTTCTGTATTATTAGAATAACACAATAAAAGATATTAGTCATTAATGGCAGCAATTTATATTTTAATAATTTGAAAATTTTCAACCAAGTCGTATTAATAGCGATTGGCGGTATTCTAACCCCCCCTCTGCGGGTATACACAAAATACAACCTTAATGCCTCTTCTATTTAAGGTCTTGTCTGTTAATCACGGAGGGCTGTAACCTTTCGCTCATCAAAAAAACACGAATGAAAATTTATGTAAATGACCTTTATTGGTTCGCGAAGAACGCAATAAGGGCGAAGTTGGCAATTTGGAAATGTAAGGGGAAATCTGAAGGTAGCGGGGTGGCTTGAAATACTGAAGCGTGAAAACCAACAGGAGAAAAAGTGGTTGAAGGGGTTGGAGGATCGCACAGGTGAAAACATCCCTACAACAAGTGAAAAAGCCCACTTTTTTTTGTTCTCGACGAGAATTTATTTGCATTTTCATAAAAAAATAATTATAGCACAATAAAACAAGATGGCTTCAAATTCTCTCTTTATCTTCAATGTCCCTCAACCTCACTCCCTTCCATAGTCACGATCAAAGCTATGCTCCAGCATTTGCCCCCGCGTTATTTTTCCAAAGCTTTTCGCGTTTTTCGTATTCACCTGTCGTCTTGGCTACCAATAAAACGATGGAGGGATCCTACGTGTCCTGTTTGCTTGACTTTTTTTTTATATATTTTCCACTGCCTTTTTTCGCGTTTAGTGTCCTTGTACTTGAATTACGCGAGTCGGAGTCGTAAAGGGGGAGGGTGTGGTAAATTGAGACCAGTTAAGGAAAAGTGCTTAATAAGAAAATTTGGAGTTGGTGTGCGGGAAGGCGTTTGATTTTACACGAAAAAATGGGAAATTTAAGATGCCAAAAACGCGCGACTTTTTGCTATGCGTGAAGCTATCGTGCCTACACCGAGGATATTTCAAAGTGTTTGGAGTATTTTTGAAAGGTGGTTGGAGTTCTTCGGGAGATGTGAAAAATGTGGGAATTACGGCAATAGAAGTACGGGAAGGTGCGATGAAATCGACAGATCTTTTAGACAATGTGTTCTGAAAATTCGTGGATTTTTTTTAGAAACGCAGGTAGACGCACGATTGGTTCGAGTTGTTTTGTTTTTTAATTTTGACTTGGGGACAATTTTTTTAAAAGCTTTCATTTAGCTTGCATACAAAATGTCTGTTTGTCAGGGTCAAATCTTGTAATCTAATTTTAACACACTTCCACATATCCGACTGACTTGAAATTTTGCACACATACGTAACTCTTTTTAGTTTTATACAAGTCGTTTCTGAGCAATTTTTCACCAAGCAAAATATCTCAGGTCAACTCGTGCAGCTCCCAATGCCCTACTTCACCTGCTGGTGGCTTAATTTCAGAATTTCTCCGACCACAGATCAACTCAGTTTTACTTGCCCACATGCAGGCGAACGCGCGCCTGCCCGAGGCCAATTACGCCGTATGTAGGTCGTCGAGTTAGCCTCCATTATTCTGAGTGTGGTTGCTCGAGTAACCAAAAGTAATAAAAGGTATAAATTTTCAAACACAAAATCTAGAAAATTTTTGAAATCGAAGCTACAATTTTGTGGAGATTTTCTTCAAGTTTTTCCACTGTGAGTGGGACTTGCAAGCATTTTCTCAGAAATCCTCAAAACATCCTGCCACACATATCCATCCAAAATACGCTTAAAGCTATTCGAAATAAAGAGGAAAATACCTTCCGCGTAAAGAGCGAATTTATTTGAAGTCATCGGCATTTGACTCTCATGTTGGTATGTATTTTACTCAAGGAGAAGGTGGGGGGGTTTTTTTTTACATTTTTCTATTGGATCTGCTTGTGTTGCTGTTGAAAATTCCCTTACCAAAATTCCTCCAGTTCAAGGTGATTTTATTGTTAACGAGCTTCCGACAATCTTCGTTAGTCAAATATAAGCCACGGAAACATTATTGGGTGAATTTTACTTCACTAACTTAGATCCTTAAAATCGGAGTTCACTTCCGAATCTGCTATCAAAGTTTTTCGGGAAATCTTTTTCAAATCACGAAATGTGATTCCGAATGTGGTGACGGCTAGGTGAGGTGTTTATATTGCAACATAACAACTTTATCCTGGATTGAGAATACAATGTCGGCCACCTTATACCCGTTTACGCACGCATTGAAACCTGTGATATCCTACGATGCGTAGCGATAGATTCCCCAGGGCAGAAATGATGGGATTTTTGTTAGGGAAAAAGTTTTGATTTTACGACAGTATACTTTTTTTCTTCTTCTTCTTCATTTCGCTATTCAAGTTTGAATATTTTTATTATGGCGTTCGAAATTGGAATATCACTCAAACTTGGATAGGATATTGACAAACATCACGTGTGACCTAGTTTCAAATATGATGTGCAGAATTTGCTTTAATTTTACTTCTGGGCTTGTTTTACCCCTCCTTCCCCCCTCCTCACCTTTATTTCCGGTTCAATAACGTTATTCCCAACAGATCCGAATGTGTAAATAAATATGTCGTATTCACTTTACATTGCCACATGAAAATTTATTTATATTAACTAAAAATGGAGAGAAAAGACAGCATGTAATGATAAAATATAATACAATATTGTCACGCGATGTCCTGCGTGTGAAGTTTCTTTTGTGACGGGTGAGGGGAAAGACTGCCAAATACGTAGGCGACTACCGACTATTATAAGGTCATTATTTTATTTGTAGATCTTGAAGTAATTATAGTTCCAGTAAACACTCAATTTTATTGGATTTCATTTTATTTATTTGAATGGAAAAAGGAATAATTTACCAATGACCGAATTCTTGTAATTGCGGGGTGTCTGAAGTGATTTAGTGGCTTAGCTTAAAATGGTATTACCTTTAATAGGAATCAGGTATATGTTTTAGTATCAAAGAAAAACTTTGCGAGCTTTATCGCACAATTACGGTTGATTGCGGTCAGTATCGTGGTCCGCAGGAATTTTCCCAGGTAGGGGACAAAAGTCCTTTTATGGGTAGGGTAACCATACCTTTTTTGGGGTTCCAGTCCGGGAGAAGATAAGAAACAAATTTTATGTAGAAAATAAAATTTGATTTAAATTCAAACCAAGAAAACGCATCGGTTGTGATCAACACAAAACTTTCCTGTCACGGCAAATAATCCTGGAGTATTTTTCAATCCAAACATAACAAAAGCTATAATACGCGAGTCGGAGTCGTAAAGGGGGAGGGTGTGGTAAATTGAGACAAGTTAAGGAAAAGTGCTTAATAAGAAAATTTGGAGTTAAAAACGAGCGACTTTTTGCTATGCGTGAAGCTATCGTGCCTACACCGAGGATAATTCAAAGCGTTTGGAGTATTTTTGAAGGGTGGTTGGAGTTCTTCGAGAGAACATAACAAAAGCTATAATTGCCTATCTGGCAATTATTGAAAACCCGTGTGGTGATATGGCATTGTTCGAAGTTTAAGTGAGCGGCGAACAGTTGTATCAAAATTCCACTTTGAAGTCAAACTTCTCAATAAGATTTTTAAAAATTTATTCCAATCGAATTTTGGTGTATGGGAGTTTTATGTAGAATTATATCCTAAATAACTTTTGTTCTTGCACTTTTTTGATAAGATGCACCGTTTTTGAGATATTCGCAAAAAACGTTTTCGTTCGTATGGGGGGTACCCCCCCTAATGGTCCATTTTTGCCCATTAACGAACTTAGCCTTGCATTTTACGAAAAACGAATCTGCCTAAAATTTCAAGTCTCTAGCGCAATCCGTGCGCCCGCAATTCGCCACAGACGGACAGACGGACGGACGGACGGACGGACAGACGGACAGACGGACGGATGGACGGACAGACGGACGGACGGACAGACGGACGGACGGACGGAGGGACAGACGGACAGACGGACGGAGGGACAGACGGACGGACGGACAGACAGACGGACGGACGGACGGACGGACAGACGGATGGACGGACGGACAGACGGACGGACGGACGGACGGACGGACGGACGGACGGACAGACGGACAGACGGACGGATGGACGGACAGACGGACGGACGGATGGACGGACAGACGGACGGACGGACAGACGGACGGACGGACGGAGGGACAGACGGACAGACGGACGGAGGGACAGACGGACGGATGGACAGACAGACGGACGGACGGACAGACGGATGGACGGACGGACAGACGGACGGACATCCGAAATTCAATTTTTTTTTATCATTCTAAACACACTGGTGTAATTTATTTTTGTGTGTGATGACGGGATCTTGGCGTTACAAACGGTAAGGCAAATCTAATATACCCTTAGTCTTCACCATAATGGTATAAAAAATCATTTGTATACGAAAGCCGAAAAGGAAAATTCCGATTGGATTTTGATGTATGGAGCGGTTATGTAAAATCACATTTTAAACACATTTCAACTTGATAAATTTTTCGATACGATGCACAGTTTTAAAGAAAATAGGAAAAAAAGTCTTCCATTTGTATCGGAGAGGGCAGAAGATTGGATTTTGATGTATGGATGAGTTATGTAAAATTCTATTCTACACACATTTTAGCCTAGCTATTTACCAGAAACGTAACTATACAAAATTTCATGTCGCGGATAATTTGGTACTGCATCACAATAAATTCCCGTGGAGAGCAAAAAAATCTTTAAGTAAAATCTAAGTGACAAAAATTTGGATTCCGGAACACGAGACAAAAGTTTCAAATCCGCGACTGTCCTGACGAATCCGGGACTTCTGGTCACCCTATGTATATATTGTACCAAAAATTTGGAAAAACAAACATTGAGAGAACATCAATTCCAATGATGTAATTCGCTGGCAAACATTAGAAATGGTTAAAACAGATTAGTTATAAACAAATTAAACAAAATTAAAGAGTAATAGGGGCTGCCTCAGGATTCCTGTGCAAACAGAAAAATGTCGGTGATATTTTATGGATGGCAAACGACACAAGAGCAGAATGTAGATAGGATCTAATCAATAAAATTTTGGATTCGTCGGGAGATGAACAGGACGCAAGCGAGTGCCTCAAAATATGCCCACTTAAGAACATTGAACCGTGCCGCAATGAACGAATTTCTGGGTGGTAATGTCGCGACATTGTGGGTTGTTCAAGGATGAATTGAAACTCTTCCACATAATTTCGTTGGAGATGTTATAGGAGAGTAATCGCGCAGGTAATGAAGTGATTAAGCTGATCCAATGAATTACTTGTCATGTTTCACAAAAGACGAATTTCTTCTTGAAGATATTAGAAAGATAGAGAGTTTGAGGTTAAGTAGAAGACGTTTATCAAGAAAAAGAGATCGAATGAGCTCTTTTCATTTTATATAATCCAATCAATCACGTTTGATATTTTTTTTATAAACATTCTCGACTAGCATTTTTGGTGTAAGGACCGTATCTGCCACTAGAAGTGTATCTAACTAGTAGAGTTAGCGTTTTGTGAATTTCTTAATGAATTTGCATGGAAATTCCAAAAAAAAACGAACCATGGTTTGTGAGAAAATTTAGAAAAGGGTGTGTTTACGTCATTTTATATCATAATGCGTTTCAATTTCTTTTATTGTACCAAAACGCATACGAAAAAAGAATCCCAACATATCTAAAGCCAAGGTGTGTTAAGTCATTTTGATTTTATCAACATATAAATTGATATTTACGCGATATCCTTAGTCGATTATCGATTTTATGTCGATTTCTTGACGATATATCCATAAAATATACAAATTATTATCGCTCGTGTTAGAATAATAAAAGGCATTCATAGAAAATCGTAAGCTATTAAGATATAAATGTAAGAAAAATCTATTATTGATTTCGGTATCATTGAAAAAACAACAATATATGAAATATGCAAAACCTACAAAACCGACACGTGCCGGAAAATCTACACAATTTAAAATATCTGGGATAAAAACCGAACAATAAAGGCATTTTAAAAAATAATATTTGATTATCATAAAACCATTTTATTCCATCACAATAAATTCCCATGGAGAACAGGAAAATCTTTAAGTAAAATCTAAGTGACTTTAAAAGTCTTAAATATATTTCCATACTTGTATAAAATTTCATAAATTCCTACGGTATAAACGAGTATAACTTTATGAGTTTGTTTGATGAAATTATATTCAAATTATCCTAGTGCTCTCATTCGAATGACTTCAGAAGCCTGGAAGGTAAAACTTTATTAGAAAACCCTCGGGAATTTATAATTTTAATTAAAGTTCATTCTGTTTTACACACTTTTAGATTAACAACTAGGAAAATTAACTTTTGATGGAATCCAAGTGAAAAACTTTAAATAAATTTTAAGAGGGTGTTCGGAAATTTTAAGTTAGTAGTTTTATGATATTTTAGAACATTATTAGGTTATGGCTTTTTAAGTTTTCATTACTATTTTAAGTAGAAAATGGGTGCAATTTACGACGTTGATATATTAGCATGTGTTTTTACAATTGCGCAGAAATAATGAAATTTTAAACAGAAAGAAGAGGAATAAATAAAAAAAAAACGATAAAAAAAATCTTAAAACCATACTAGAGTAACAGAAAAGTAGAAAACAAGTGCGTCATTGGGCGCGTACAGTGAACTGAGCCGCTCAGAAGTTTTTTGAGCAGCTCACTGGCTCAGTTACTGAATGAAACCGTTCTTTTTGAGCGGCTCAGCTTCTTTACTGAGCGGCATAAACGAACGCTCAGTTAGTGAACGCTGCGAAATGTCAAAATAGTCGAAATTTCTAGCGGGTGTCGTACCCCGCAGCATGGAGTATTGAGTGGCACAAGTGCAGTCTTCAGCAATTTCTGAAATTGGTGCAAGATTCAATGAATCAGCTGCGCAAATGCTGATTATTGAGCAAAAAAAAAAATTCAAGGCACTTTAACAGTTCATGGTTTGCGACCACCATGCACTGAGCAGTGCGTTCAGTGCATGCTGAGTCGCTCATCTGAGCGCTTTTTTAACAACTACTGAGCCGCTCTAGAGTGGCTCCAGAGCGGCTCTAGAGTGGCTCCAGAGCGGCTCTAGAGTGGCTCCAGAGCGGCTCTAGAGTGGCTCCAGAGCGGCTCTAGAGTGGCTCCAGAGCGGCTCTAGAGTGGCTCCAAAACGGCTCTAGAGCGGCTCAGTTCACTGAATGCGCCCATTGAGACTGCAAAGGATTTGTTTGAAACTTTTAATGGAGAAGGAGAAAAATATTTCTTAATCACCCTATTTAAAGACCTACAGTAATTTGTATCTTCGGGCACAAAAAAAACGAATGAAGGCAGATTAAACCTATTTTGTAGGGTTGCAATGTGCGCTTCTTTAAAGTTTTTCTCTTCGGAAAATGGTTTTTCTCTTCGGAAAATGGTTTTTCTCTTCGGAAAATGGTTTTTAAAAATTAACAAAAATACAATAAATTCCAGCATACTGATTCGGATTCACTTCACCCCCTCCCCTTCCAACCCTCACCACTCGATATAATTTTAAATGGTGATATGTTAGAGATAACATTTCAAGGAATATCCATGCCGAATTTCAGGCTAATCGGTTCGGTAGTTTTTCCGCGAAAAAGTAACATAAAGGAAAAACAAAGCTTCAGATTATGTTACCCCCGTCCTAAGGGAGTAAGCTCCCCACCTCCCGGGCTACTTTTCTATGGGTCTATGTTAGAGGTGGACTCCCGGTGATTATCTGTGCCGAATTTCTGGCCAATCGGCTCGGCAGTTGTCCCGCCAATGAGTAACATACAGGAAAAACCAAGCTTCGGATGCACTTTACCCCTCCTCTAACCTCCTCGTAGGAGCATTTCACGAAAAAAAAACAAAGTTTTCACAGAGGCAGGTAAGTTCCTTTAGAGAAATTCGAGAGGGAGAACCCGATGCCATTAAAACGACTAGACAGCATAACTTATAATTGGAAATTCTTCAAATTTTTTTTCACCTCATTTCAAAATTCTGCCAAAACACCTGGAAAAACGAACGAAAATCGCAGTGCTTCAGTTTTTAACAAATTTCACTCCATAAACAACTGCTTATCAATAATTCACCGATACTTAATCAAATTGATTGAATAAATCGTCTTACCGCAATGAGTCGACATGAAGAAACTTTTAACCAAAGTAACTTTTATTGACCATTTCGAAGGCAGAAAAAAAAATTCTTGGAATCGAATTTTACAAGGGAGCAATCGTTTTATTTATAGCCGTTAAGATGGTATCACCTTTCAAAGTCCATCTTATCTGTTTCCCTTTTCTTGTCAAAGTTTGTTCTTTAACAAGCAATTACATTACTAAACAGAAAAAAATACACGCCCCAACACCATCAAAGTGACACCCACCAGTGCAGAGAACACACAATATAAATATATAAAAATCGTAGTCACCTACAAAATTTGTCACATTTTTGTCACATTTTTGTCACATTTTTGTCACATTTTTTACATTCTTTGAATAAAGGTGAAATTACAATGAAAGCGTCGTGTGCTGCATCGCGTCAAAAGATGAACGCAGTGCTTTCTTACGCACTAATGCGACGTTCAGCAACTAAAGTTCAGGAAACTAAATTTTTGTCCCGGATTTTTCAAATTAGTGAAATAATTTTTCAAACACTAGAAAAGACGATCACTGAATATGCAAAACGTACTCTAATTCGGTTAGAGGTTGCTCCACAGTATTTTTTTCGCCTGCGGCACATTTTTCCATCAATTTTCCACAAAATGTTCATTATCTCAAAAGATGTAATTCCAGCGGCAGGGGGAATTAATTATACCGTGAAAATGCGAGAATATTGTGACCGAATTTTGATTAGTCATCGGCCACTGACAGTTGCCAGAATAGTGACCTTGGTATATCGCTTGACGCAGCGAACCAATCGTCGGACACAAAAATTAATTACACCAGAGTGTTTGGTAGGACAAAAGATTTTGATATCCGCATGTCTGTCCGTCTGTCTGCCGTCTTTATGTCTTACTGTCTGTCTGTTTTGCTGTCCGTCGGTCTGCCTTTTGTCTTTCTGTGTGCCCATCTGCCTGTTCGTCTGTCTGTCCGTGAACACCATAACTTTCGAAAGGATTGAGCTAGAGATTTGAAATTGTTTACAGTTGCGTTTCTCGGCTGCGTTCTTCAACGGCCAAAATCGCACCATTTATTCCTCCTTCCCTGCTTCCCGATAAAAATAAAACGTTTTTTTTTTGCGATCTTCCCAGAAACAGTGAGTTGTATCAAAAAAATTAAAAATCCCATCGGTGGGAGAGGTTAGATGGAGGTTTGTGTTCACGAACAAACATTTATTAATTGTCTTCGATGCCCAAAATAGGATGTTTTCTATTTTCCCACTTCTGGTATCCGCGTTAATTTTTCAGTGTTACAAGTAACATTTTCGAGGTGACAGACCCATTAAAACCACAATTTACCAAATTGAGAATTAATGGTCACCGAAGTCCCTTTTTAAGAGCGCCCACATTACCATGATGTTACATGCACCCGGGGTTTCTCATCCAGAAGAGAATTTATTTTTTTTATTTTAACACGCACACTCGTCAGTGTAGGTGAATGTTTCGAACCCCCCACCCCCGAACGTGAGACGGACCGAAAACATACATATTGTATTTCTAGTGAAAGTGTTTTTGACAATTTTCTGATACATTATCGCAAGCATGAAGTAATAATACGAAATAAAGCTATGCTGACAAAAATATGTCTGTATATAAAACTAGGGCAGCATATACACACCAAGTGGATAAGGATTCGGTATCCGAAACCATTATAGGCGGAGGAATATTTTAACTAAAGAGGCACTTGCCTAAACCGACACCACATTTCGCAAATCAATCAATCACTGGCTCTACTAACCGTGACCGCGCCCAACATGATTTTACAGAAGGAAAAACGAAAATGAAAAAAAAAAACAACACTGAAATAAAATAAATATCAGCATGGATGAGGCGAAAAAAAAACTTTGCTTCCTTCAAGCACACCGGGTGGTAGAAATTTCCATCCCCAACCGAAACAGACGAGAGATTCAATAGCCTAGAGGCATGAAAACACACCGAATGAAGTGAGCGCAACATCCACTCTACTCACCCGATTAGGCACTAGATTTCAATTTCTCTATAGTAGGTATCGCAGGGCCATGTAACCTACCCAGTTAAGCAGGGGTGGCTGCCTGGCATGTCTAAAGTGTGTCAGTGGGCAAAAAATCGGGTGGTTGGCCAGGATACGGATGGATAGACGCCTAGATAAATGGATGATGGCTGGTGGTGGAATAGATGCCTTGATCGCTCAATAGTACAATTCGATGGATGGATAAATGGGTGGGGATGCCACCCGCTGGAGATGTCGTCTTGTCGTCCCATTGGACTGGGTAAGAATCTATGGAGTGGAAAATCCACTTTCTCTTCGAAACACGCGTGTTCATTATGTCAGAGACTTTTGTTTTCCTACAAACGAGATGTTTGCGCCAAGAACATTTCAGCACCATTAAGCGATCACATACAAAGCTAGATATATACAAAATATATACATATATAATCAGCAGGGTGTGGAATTTATACCTTCGTAGTGACGCGTTGCGCTTTTTTCCAATCCCCCAAGCAATTGAGTTGGTTTACTTTGAACTCAGTTATACCCAATGTGATTGAATTATTCAGTGATTTATTGTTTTCTACACTCGAAAGAAATTAGAAATAATTAAGATTTTGACCAATGCTGTTATCAGAACCTCCGCTGATAATATCTTCCAAAACCTTACAAATGTCGTAATACCATCTATGGTTTGCAACTAATTTAAAAATGCAAGTGCCGTAGCAGAGAAAAATTTCAGTTGTGATCAACACAAAAAATGATATTTTTTCAAATATTTTGAGAACCGTTAGAGATACAAAAAACGCGTCAAAGCAAAAAAATGTGTATGTAGTAGCCGTTTTTTTCCCCCAAAAGCGCATAAGTATCGAGAAATTTTCGAAAAGAAATTGTATGGGAGGTACCCGTTATAGTTACCGTTACTTTTCCAAAAGTTGACAGAAACTTATTTACAGAAAAATTTAAGTCGCTAGGTCAACGCGCTCTCGAGGTATTTAACATACGTACAACGACCAGACCGACAAAACGACAGAACGACAGAACGACAGACCGACAAAACGACAGAACGACAGAATGACAGAACGACAGAACGACAGAACGACAGACCGAATGAACGACAGACAGATAAACCGACAGACAGATAAACCGACAGACAGATAAACCGACAGACAGATAAACCGACAGACAGATGCACGGACGTCCTCATGATTTTGCCTGAAATTTCGGACTAATCAGAAATTTACTCTTTGCCCCCGTTCTCGAGTCGGTCTCCGTCATGACTACAATACCTTCCCTCTATAGAGGAGGATAGTAAAAATTGCCACGAAACCAAATGCAAAATTAGAGGAGGGAAAGGCAACATAGATAAAAGATACTTTTGACTTTTTTTCAAATCTGTTATGAATAGATCTTTTTCTATTTCTTTAGTGAGAGCTCTTTCTATCTATTTTTATCTCTATATCTCTATATCTCTATATCTCTATATCTCTATATCTCTATATCTCTATATCTCTATATCTCTATATCTCTATATCTCTATATCTCTATATCTCTATATCTCTATATCTCTATATCTCTATATCTCTATATCTCTATATCTCTATATCTCTATATCTCCATATCTCTATATCTCTATATCTCTATATCTCTATATCTCTATATCTCTATATCTCTATATCTCTATATCTCTATATCTCCATATATGTGTTTTAGAATTCAAGAATAAGAACAGAAAAGACTCTCAAAACCTATCACTTAGGGTATTTCACAATTTCCTCTTATCAATTGTAGGTTTTTTTTATGTTTTAGTTAAGATTTCTTAGACTTTTCATTTTCTTGCGTTTCCTTTTCATTTATACAGCATGAGAGTATACGTACAATCGTTCGCTTCAAGTTCTTTTTTTTGTTTTTTTTTTAGGAATTCAGACAAAGTTTCCCACTCCCATAATTTTCAAGGCATCATGAAATGGGATTTCTTCCTGATATATACTTTGCAGCAGTACAGGATTAAAATGTATATTGCTCATGTCTTGTTTCTTGCCTGATACATTGGTGTTTTTTTTATATTTATTTATTTATTATACACACAGTTAAATTGAGATGCTTTGAAAAATGTTGTCAGTGGCAGCGAACTTCCGATATTGATGACGATTATGGCGATGACGGTAGAATTGGCAGCACTAACAGTAACAGTGGGAGCTCTAGGGCGAGTGGCACCAGAAATTCCGGGAATAGCAGGAATCATGTAACATTGAACAGGAAAAGTTATACAAGTGGAAGCAATCAATATTTTATCAATGTATCGATATGTAAATATTCAAAGACTAAATTGATATTATTGAATACAGATGTTAACGTATAAATATGACTTATTTTATTTTATAGACGCAATTACCAATTTGATTTCATAACTAGAGAGTTATGCATTTATCAAATGAATCGGGAAAACCTTTGATCGAAATACCATAATTTGAATAAGAGTTATTATTTATAACCAGGTTAACTTTATATAATATCACGTTTTAATCATTCAATTAACTCACTCATATACAGTAATACCTCCAACTGCGCGGCAGATACGTTCCACAAAAAGAGTGCGTAAACCGAAACCGCGCACTGTGAATCCTACTTTGTATAAACTTTAGGGATTAGAAACATGTTTTTTTGAACGAAAATTATTTAAAAAAACCGCGCAGCTGTGAAATTATTACCTCGCAGTTCGAAATTATGGTATTAAAAACTTAACCGTGCAGTTGCGAAACCACACAGTTGCGAAGCCGCGCAGTTGCGAAACCGCGCAGTTGTGAAACCGCGCAGTTGGGGGGATTACTGTATATATAAATTAATCTGTTTTAGTATTCACACATGAGTATTACCTCTTATGGTTTACCTAAACCCCATCTGGCCTAATTTCCTTCAACTTCTTAGAATCGTGTAAAACCGCCCATATTTGATAAGCCATAAAAATTTCCAATTTCGTTATAAAACCGCCATTGGCGAATTAATTGAATTCAGTTGAACTCGAAATTGAGTTGACTTTAAAAAGAAGTCGGTTTAAAAAAGGATCGACATGTGCAAACAAATCTCTATTGGAAAATTTCGGATATTTCCGAAATCAAAATAGGACTATACAAACAACAACTTCTTGTGCCTGCCTGATCTATGAAAATGTCCTTTCATCCGCAGCCAAAAAAAAAATGATAGGAAAGAGCCCTTTTTTAATAATCTCTGGGAAAATATAATGTCATCCGGATTTTCCTCGCAAAAAAAAATGTGAATCTGTAAAAATCCTTTATGCTGTAAGCATAGAAACATTCCAGATGCTATGTTGCCGATAGCCAACTTTAAGTGATTTTTTATGGCATTTTTCCGTGGCTTTGAGCCAAAATTGTACAGATTTCTGGTCGATATTATGAAATTTAAGATCTGTGCGAATATTAAACCATCCTGCGACGTATATTTGCTTTCATATGGGGCTATATTTTGGAGGATTTCGCAATATATGGATTATGTATTAATATTTATTTTTAAATATTCGAAACTGTGATGACGTAAAATATTAAAGGATTCTAACGATTTGTGTACAGTATTTTAAATTTTTGGGTTTCAAATTATGTTCTTGACGTAAGCAATTTATTTGTGAAAACCCCCCGATTAAAAAAAATCCCTTGAAAAGGTCCGATACCAAAAAAAAAACTTTTAAAAAGGATAAATTCATCATGGAGTAAATTAAAAATGGAATCACATGGCGTAAGATAGCGCGCTCTATCAGACAGTCAAAGTATCTTATGGAATTTTTGTTTTAAATGCTTTATATTTAAATAAGTTAAGACGCATTTAAATCAAATACAAAGCATTTGATTTAACTAACCAGAATTTAAAATGAATGGTTTGGTATTTATTTTAACTGCTTTCACTTTTAATTCAAATAAAAAACATTTGGTTTTGGACAATCACGGAAATTAAATGACGGTTCTTGATTCAACTACCTATCCAATTTCAGTCAGTGTAGTTTCGCTACACGCGGTTTCGTTTCTCAATTAATCTAAACCATAAAAATTTTAAGAAACTTTAGAAAATTAAATTTTGGCAATGCAATGACAAAAATTCATTCATTCTTTTCGTTGATCTTTAAGTATTTTAAGTATAAAAATCAACGAAAAAAAAAACATTATGCAGAATGAATTTTTGTCATTGCATTGCCAAAATTGTTCCCATTATTCTAAAATGATTTCTGAAAAGTCAAGATATTAAATTCGTAGAATCCCTCCTACACAAACAATTATAGCTGTCGGCTTGTTTACAGGTGAGTTTTCATTTTTCAGCTTTTATTGAGATTAAAATTCATTCTTGTTTTCTCCGAAAAAATCTTGGAAATTTGATATCTGGTACCTCCATCTGAAAAATCACATATTTTCGCTGAGTAAAATATGAAGGACGAATTTTCTTTATAGTAAAGTGTAAACCCATGAAAATTTGTTAGAATCTTCAGTGTTTGATGTGAGTTTTCAACAGAAATATTTAATAAAAAGGTGGCTCGGAGGTGTGGAACATACGAAATATGGAATAAAGTTAAACTGAATTTTCCCTCATAATTGAATTGAAGAGTAATCAAAGAAAATTCAATTAATTTGAACTTTTCTGAGTTTTTTAGAGGCACAAAGTGATTTTATTAGGTGAGTTTTACCGAAAATTTGGAACAATATAAGGTTTGACGATAGGTTAATAATAAATGAAATTTGCTGCTACCATGCGAATATTTAGAGGACTACGGAGAGTTGTAAAAATCTGTGGCTTCATTGACTTGATTAATTTTTTTTTAATAGAGAATTTTCGCTTGGATTTTTTTCCTTGAAAAAATAAAATGTGAATTTTGAAATGTTTGGGCGACATGACACGAATTAAGACTTTTTTAATTCCCCCTGTTTTTTTTTTTAATTCTCCCCGTTTTTTTTAATTGACCCTAATAGTTCCTGTTTTTTACTGCCCCTGTTTTTATTAACAACTAGTAATCCAACAAAGATTTTAATTTTTTTTTTTTTTTTTTTTTTTTAATCAATTTTTGGGAAAATAACGAAATATTGGCAAGTTTTTCAACCTTCAAGCCAGAATCAAACCCTAAAATTTCAAAATTTCAAATGTACCTTTAATGATTGATTTTGATCACTTAATAAATCCTGGTTTGGAGTGATGCCTTTGTTAGCACTAAACAGCGCATTTTTCTAATTTCTTTAAGAAAAATTCTCCCGCGGCGTATTTAATATTATTATTGCTTCGCGACTTTTTCCTTTCCTCTGCTCGAGACCGAATCGTCAACGGAGGCCGTTAGAAACTTTCTGATCAGTACGAAATCCGTCTCAAGCAAAATTTTAAGGAAGTCCGTGCATCGGTCTGTCTGTCTGTCTGTCGAGCTGTCTGTCGAACTGTCTGTTTATCTTTCTATCTGTATGTCTGTCAGTTTGTTTTACTGTCGGTCAGCACGTCTGCCTTTGTGTGCGTGTGTATCTGTCCGATGTACGTATCATAAATAACTCGAAAACGCGTTGACCTACCGACTTGAAACCGACTTCAAAAATTGTGGTTTTCTATCAACTTTTGGAAGAGTAACGGTAGCTATAACGGTTCCCTCTCATACATTTTTTTTAAATACCGCTTTTTGAAAATTTTTCGAAATCCATGCGCTTTTAGGAAAAAATGAGTATAACAAAAATTTAAAGAATATAAACTTTTCTTCATTTTCTGCTTTATCGGTTTTATGTATCTCAAACGATTCTCAAGATATATTACAAAGTGAACTTTAGTGTTGATCACAACTGATAATTGTTGGAAAAGTACAGTTTTTTGCGAATTTCTCGGAAAAGTTAATAAAAAAAATTTTTTGGGAAAAAATGAATATTAAATGCGAATTGAGATAAGACGCTTTTAAATCTTACCTCCCTTAAATCAAATTTGGTGCCCCTAAAATTAGCCGCTCTTGACACATGTCCACCTCGCCCCCTCCCCTAGATTTGGCCCTATCAATTTGGCCTTATCGATTACTTATAAATGTCGCAACTCTTCCATGGTTTCGTTTTAAAGTTTGGCAATTCCCAACACTTTTTTTTCATTTACAAACATTGGAAATTTTTTTTGTCATTCTAAAAATAACGTACAAACTTTTGAGAATAAACTGTAGTTACAATTCATGTAAAACTTTTGTTTTTGTTTAAGAAAATCTCAAATTCAGGACGTTAAATTGCAGTTCCGAACATAGGTTTAATAAAAATGAAAACCACTTAAAATAAAATCTCATTGTTTACAAAAATCAATAAAATGTTAATCGGATTTAGAAAACCTTAAAAAAATAATATCCCTAACATTTTAATGGGTTGTAAATTGACAATAAAATTTACTGCCGCCAAATAAATCCCATCAAATTCAAATCCTGGAGTTCAACATTGCGTACACAATTCGGAGAGATTAAATTTAATCACAAAAGAAATTTTTTTATTAAACTGCGAACATGTTTCATATTTTTTTAGGATTTTTTTTAACATAGAAAATAATAAAAATGGCATTTGTTACCAAAATTGACCCTTGTCGGTGAAAATATACCGAAGAATACGTCATATATTTTTTTTATTGCTCTGCATATGGGTACACTGAGAGAAATCGAGTAAAGGCTTTAAGCCTGCTGCAGGACTATTTTAGCTAATGCCAGCTAAGTTCTCCGATATGAGATGTATGTTTACCTACAAATGGCATTTGTCCACTTGGAGCAAGTGGAGTTCGCCTACAATATTACAACACGTTTGCCTGAAGCAGGGATTACGATGATGTAGGAGATTGTAAATTTTAGTATGCCTATAAAAGGTGATCAATTTTCTCAGGACAAGTAAACATTACAACTGGACAAGGGAAACTAAAAAAATTGACGAAAAAACCACCTATCACAGGTGAACAAAAAATACATTCACTTCTAACAGAAGTACATGTAAAGTATTGTCAGGTGGACTGGAAAGATAAGGAGTAGAAATTTCGAAGGAAAATTTTCCATATAAATATTTTCTTTCGCTTGTAATGCACATATGTATATATTTTGTGAACTCGGAGTATGTAAGGCTAGTGCACGTTGAGTTCAGTATTCACCGAGCGGGTCCCATCACCACCTTCCAACATTGTTATGCCAAAATGGTGAAAACCAATCGAGGTGAACAGTTTACCTGTGTAAGTCGATTGGTTCCCTATTTTGTTCAACTATGCACGGTGTTTGTTCAACTGGGGAAAGTAAAGTTTATACCCATTGCAGGCTTAATACATCTGTGGCAGGGAAAACTTTATTTCTGGCTTCTGCACACGCGGTGTAGATTATTCCTTACTGTTACTGAAACTTCACCTGGACTAGTTGTAAAACGTTGTAAAGCATTGTCAATACCGATCACCGAATAGAGGTTAACTTTGTTCGCCAGAGTACAGGGAAAGTTCACTTGGCTAAAAAACTGACTGCAGTTGGTGAACTTTTTTCTCTGAGTGTAGAATTAGGTAATCTAAACGCAGTGCAAATAATTGGAAGTTGGCCAAAATATGATAGATTTATCATTGCACATGGGATTGGCTTGTGTTTAGTTTCATTTTATTTATTCTTTATCGTTTGAAATGTTTTTGAATTATCTGCTCCATGTTCACTCACAAGTGCGGTAAAAAAAATGTTAGATAAGATAGTTTTTTATACATTTTAACAGATAATCGTGTGTTCATCCCCTTAAAAAAAGGACGACAGTTTATTTAGTTGAAGTAAACGAATGACTATAAATTCAGCAACTTGACACTTTGAAACCGAAACAACAAAATCCTTACAACGAAAACATCCTTGTCTACAAGTTTGTCCCATACGCCAAAAAAGGGTTCGTTGCTTTTGCTTTGTTGTGGTGCCATTGAACGGATGTTGGACGCGCAGCCAAGACTAGAAAACTTCTCCGAAAGAAAAATCATGACGAAAAACTTTTAATTATGTTCTGTCGCCCGTAGGCCATGATAAAAATAGACTTTAAAGCGAATTTAAAACAGAATCGTCTCGTATTTCGATATAAATTGCAACAATATATAAAATCCCTCAAGCACTTAAGACTGCAATTAAAATTCTGTCGCTAGTGGTTTCAAGTTTTCGCATAAAATAAATTATTGCCGTACGATGAAAAACTGGACAAATAAAAAAACAAGAAAAAAAAAACCTATCGAAATCTGTATCTAAGTTTTTCCCCAGGATTTTCTTTGTTTTTCGTTTTCTTTTGCCAACACTGCCATTGAAAGTTCCTTCGGTTACTATTTTTGTGCGAATCGAGCGGGGGGAAAGTATGAAAATCATTTGTTTTATATTTTCCATCCCCACAGCATCTGTGGTTGTTGTTTATTTTCGTATAAAGTATCCTGTTTTAAATGCAAATTCTCCCCTATTTAGATAACATTTCAGATTTTAGTTAAAAATAGGATATACCCCGTTTATAAATTCAAGAATACATGAGGGAAATAAAGGCTTAAAATTTATTATCACCATCAACTTATGCACCGTAAAATAAATACAAGCTGAAATTTATTTCGGAAAAAACGTTAGTATAGTTACATGAGGCGAACATCATTGTAGCAGGAGAGAATGTACATAGATGGGACCGAAAGGACAAACTTTTCCAGATAGTAAACGACACCGAAAAGTTTGTACAACAGAATTTTTCGGGAGTATATCACGCATAACAGGGAAAATGTTGTTTCTCAACATGTGCATAATGCATTCAAGTTATCATCGCCAGCTTGATTTTTAGTTTTCCTTTAAGGGGGTCACGCCCGTAGGCAATTTCCGAACAAAATCGGTAAAATCTAGGTACCTTTTTCATCAGATCACGTTCGCAAGGAATGTCTAAATTTGTTTGTGCACGGAAAAAACATTTGGGAACCGTTCCAACAAAATTGCATGCTCCAATCCCATATTTATGGGAAAAAACGGCATAGTGGCCAAATATGGAAGTCATTCCTATAAAAAAATTGTGACTGTTCCCAAATTTTTTTGGACACATTCCAACAAAAAAATTGTCGAGTTTTTTTGTGTAATCATTTCCAAAATTATGGGAGGAATTACTGTATATGTTAGACACGTTACGATAAATATTCGTAAGTGCTGGGGAGGAAATTTCATCATGAGACAGCCTATATAATAGTGGAGACTGAATTAAAATCTCTTCAGCTGTGGAAGGGGTAAGACGAGAAGGAAACTTGAGGGCAGTGATCCACAATTATCTGTCACAAATTCAAAAAATTTTTCTCACAATCGCCGGAAAAGTGTGATCCGAATAACACTCTTCCCCCGCCCTCTTCCTCCCCCCCCCTCCCCCCGACACCAACACCCCCTTCCACCTTTCCCACCATTGTGACGCTTCTTCGCGATTTTATTAATCGAGTTCAGTACCGCCGCGCCGTCACACTACCACACACCTTCCCATTAAAATTATAAAGAAATTTCATGGACATCCTCAAAAAGGATATTTGCGTTATCCTGACCGGATCTCATCGAATTTTCCTAAAGATGAAATCTCGCGGATATTAGATTTGGATTTCACGTAAGCCAAGATCTATTAAAAAACCATCGTTAGATACAAGAGAAAATCATGCTTAACACGTTGACTGCTGAACCAATTTTGAAAATATTTATAGGAAATGCCAATACATGTAGACCTAAAGAATGTATCCCTCGAGTTACGTGGTCCTTGAGTTACCCGAATTTCGAGTTACGCGGAAGAAAAAAATTGCGGCAGTGCTCGAGTTACGCGGTACGATTTTGGAGCAGTTTTCTGCTTTAGTAATCGATAAGATCCTGAAGGGATCGCACCTACATTCAATAATAGGTATGTATTGTTTTGCACTAATCCTGAGTCTCCACTTACGCGGTTTCGAGTTACGCGGAACCAATTAACCGCGTAACTCGAGGGATACCTGTACATGTAGAATGTAAACCTGACTATCGAAAATTATAGCCAGGGCCCCTCATGAAACTTGTGCCTTTTTTCACTGGCTACCAAAAATGACAGCCATGGCAGTCAATGTGTTAAAAGTATATAACAATTTTTATTGCTGCATTAAAAAGAATAGAATAAAAAATAGATTTCGTCCAAATTTCTGTAATCAAGAGCACATTCTATTCTTCCAAGACAACGATTTACTATAAAGAACGTGATTCGCTTGCAAACAAGGTACTTCGAAAAGGCTGTAGTATTTTTCTAGTTTCTTTCTGTAAAATTGCATCATTACAATTCCATAAGCAATTGTTTTAAATGAAAAAAAGAAAGAAACTACAACCTCTGACCTAGTTTACATCGCCCATATGTAGGTAATCGACCGGGGCTCACTTAAAAAATCATCACGTGTAATCGTCTTAAGGTGGAAATTCTCGACCCAAATCCTTCCAACGATTATCCTTGCACATCGTCATGACTCCTCTGTATTTATCTATAACCACTATGGAGAAATAAAAATTCTGTCTGTGTCGCTTTTCCGTCTGAATTTTGCAGCAACTAAACGTTAATCCGCAACTATGAAATCCCCTTTCAGTTATTAGGCGAACCTGTGGGATTACCTGGATTAAAAGTTTCCGGTTTGCTCCTTTGAACATAAAACGTAAACTTTGGATGCCGTTATGCGGACTTTGTATGCTCTTTGGTGCGCGAAAAGATATCCAATTTTTGTGAAAATTGAACCGGGAAAACCCAGAAAATCTTTACGAAAGGTAAACAGAATCTCACTTGGTGTCTTAATCATTCTGCATGAGATCTTAACGAGTGCATGGTTATAGCTGCGAGTTACGATTACAATTCAACACACAGTAAAATTAAAAATGGAAAAACTTTTATTGGGGTTCGTGTAAGACTGTTCGATTTTTGCTGGTCCTTCGTTTGGTTGTTTGTTGGTGAATTGTTTGGGGAAGTTTCTATTTTTTTTTAATTTATATGGGCTTCGTGGTGCGTTTTAAGAAAAGAATTTAAAAAATATCAGTTGTGGTGAACCGATTTCGTAGTGATCAGAAAATTTCTATCTGCCAGAAAGTTTCCATCTGTTCTCGAGTCGCTCTCCGTCATAAATACAACACTTTCCCTCTATAGCAGAGGAAAGTAAAAACTGTTAAAAAGTCGTTATCTAAGAATTAATTACATTAATTACAATTAACTACATTATATATCATTATTTACATTGATTACGTTAATTACATGTAATTAAAATCTAAAAAATCAGTTAATTACGTTGTATTTACACGATTATCGACACAGGGTAAAAATTTATATTCAGAAAAGTCCAAAACCTAAGTCTAAGGTTCCATTATTACTTTAAAATCGCTCGATAAATTGCGTTTGGGATAAAATCATTCTGAACAAACGAATTAACGAAATATATTAGAATTTTCATTTTTCTCTTGTAATTTTCTTACAAAATTAGCATTTTTATGTGATGAAACGCAACTTTTTACCACAAGATTGCGATAATTACGTGATTTTACCTCAATTTCCTCAAACAGTGGGAGTTAATTTGCATACAATTTGGTTCAAATGATTTATTGGAACAACCCACAAATCACGGATATTTAATTTATGTGCCTGTTTACTTATTTTATTTAGATAAGAAATGAAAAACTCCCATAATTAATGCAAATCTATGCACTAATTTTTAATCGGTAATTTTTGATTATAAAAATTTGTCGGGAAAATGTCCTCTAAGAAAAAGGCCAACTTTTCAAAACAAAACCCCCTCCGATTGACAAACAAAAAATGAGTTACTGGCCGTATAATACAAAACATCCCTCTCCGACATCCGCCTACCGCCCTCCTCCTCTTCTCCACCGTCTCTTCCAGAAAACTATCACACAGAAAAAGAAAAAAATAATGCTTTCGGTTTGAAAATACTTTTGATGGCAAAAGTCCTTTTCTCGTTAATTCTTGCCCATGATCCAATCGCATATTCTTGAAATCATCTGTTAAATAAGAAAAAATAAGAGGAACGAATACTAATTATGAGGCCCTCGAACAGAAAATTAAAAAGGATCCCCGGCGCACAACAGAAACATGAATTTCTAACGCAATGAAAAAAAAAATAACGCAACCAAAAAAAATATCCTTCAGAATCCCTCGAACTTCAAAAGAATATCAGATAAGGTTCAATTAGATTTTGTGCCTTTCGTCGTCCAGTCCAGCCTTCATCATCACGAATCCTTCCTTATCCTTTTCTGCCATTGACGTGGCTTTCAAATTCGCGTTTCGTTCCGTTACGTTACGTTTCCCTCCTGCTGTTCATATCCTGAAATATTCTTTCCGGTTCCACCTTCCATTTTCTGTACCTACTTCTTTTATTTAACTTTTTTTTTTCAAAATTTGCTGATTCGAAATTTAGGCCAGAGGCTATCATAAATTATAGACGGCAGCTTAATTACCAAACAGCAAGAACAATTAATAGCGTCAATAAATTAATATTATCGTGCGTTTCGCATAATTTCTGCTTTAGTAATCGATAAGATCCTGAAGGGATCGCACCTACATTCAATTCTCAACCCCAGCGATAAAATATTAAAAACAACAATGGAACACAGGATGATTATTTTCCAGCACCATCCGCACCTTTTCGAACAGAATTTCCACCACCACCACCCCAATTCGATTTTGGTCATGGTATACCGAAATTGTACAGGAAAGGGATGTGTATTCTATAAAATATACTCTTATTTTAGGGGATTTTAGCGAAAAGTTCATTCGACTCAGTCGCTAGCGTTAATAATTTTCCAGCTATAAGGAAATCGTTATATAGGCTTAAACGTCATCACGACCGAAAATTTATCGCTATTATATTTCGATACTTGCATACTATCAGAACATGTACGAAATTTTCCCACTATGCCAAGGTATTTTCCGAATTTTCCTGTATTTTTGGCCCTCCCGCCACCATCACAAAACCATCGCCGTCGCTTAAGATTATTACTAATAATATTTTTTTTTTCGCTTTTGTTGCTTTTCGGGTTGAATTCTTATGCGTTCCAACCACCCCACAAAATTCCGAAAGCTCCCTCCCGCCCCCGCCATCATTTGACCCCGGGAAATTATTATTTATTGAGTGAATCAGTTATTCTGGCCTTTGGAATATAAAATAAAATACCTGAAATTGTTATGCTCGGGACCAAACGCACCTCACCAACCAACCTTAGATAGCGTGACCATAATTACAGATTACTGATTTCCAACGATTATGAGCCATGAGCGATTATTTTATGTATTCACAACGCCTGTGAAAATAAATGCAAGGATCTACAAGGATATCTACTAAAACATTGCTGAGACGCAAAGAAAGAAAAAAAAAACCAACAATTTTGTGTAAAGGATAGGATGTTGAATTGGCGATAGGTCGACCGTCCGTTGTCGATTTACCATAATTTAATATAATTTCTTGTACAAAATGAAAATGTAACACCTGAAGGAATGCGAAAGGAGCACAAAATATATACACTCTACCACCTGGCCTAAGTTTTATACATCTTTTCCATAGTATCGTTGAACCACTGAATGCTTATTGAATGGCGAAAATCGTGCAACAAATTGTAAATGGTTGAATAATATAAATTACAGGTGCGGAACACCTTCTCATTATTAAATGGATTTACGTTTTGTCGTAACATTTTCGCCCCGTAATTGCTAAATCGGTTACCATTAGTAGAGAAAATTATTCATTGATATTATCGTATATTTTTTTTAAAAAAATAGAACCAAATTTTAAAAGAAAAGTTTTAAAAAAAAATAAAGAAAATATGTAATGTTAACAACAAAACTAAGGCCCCAAAAAGTAAGAAATAATTTTTAAAATTTATAATTTGGTACATCAAGTACTGTCCAAAAAAATCTAGCTATTTTTACATTTGTCTATCAACATTTAGGCGTGATTTACAACCATTGCAGTGTGGTCTTAAAATCTATCATCAAAAAAAAAAATCATTATTTTTATAAACCAATTTTCATAGTCGAAATAAATGGGAAGCATCATCGAAATAAATGAGATGCTCCAATGGATCGACCATATTTTTAAAATACCAAAGGAAGCATCGCAGTGCTTTCTAGGACGCTGTAAAAAATATTTCGCGCCAATCGACGTGCCCAGCATCTACAAGACCTACATTCGATCGAGACTTGAGTACAATTCACACATTTGGGCCGGAGCTCCAAAAACTGTCCTGCAACTGCTGGACCGAATTCAAAAACGTGCGATCCGACAGATTGGAGACAAGTCTTTGACAGATTCATTACCGTCTCTCGAGCATCGCCGCTCTGTTGGGATACTCAGCATATTCTATAGATATTTTCATTATTTATGGTTCCACCGAAAGAACGATGCACGAAAATGCCCCTTGACTAAATTTTGGGTTTCACTTTGGTTGTACCAGAATTAGAAAGGTATTTTGCTCTAGTTTCATGGACATAAGCTCTTTTTTGGCGGGGAACTGCAGGGGGATGGTCAGCTGCCATCTTAGGGGCACTGATTGGCACTAACTCTGGCTGGAACTATAAAAATTAAAAAAAATAAAATTTCATTTTGCTTCCAGTCACATGTTCCCAGCGCTAAAATTTCCATTACTGCCAGTACCCATTCTAAAGTATAGATACTAATCATGAAATATTTTTCGTTGTGCGAATTATATCACGAAGGCAAATTTTTTCACCAATTCTATGAAATTTTCCATAAAAACAATGCTTATTCTTGCAATTATTTCATCATTTTTAAGACGGTTACACAATCATATAATATTCTTTCATTGAATTTTTTTATGAATTCAAACGACTTTTCATGAGTCGTGTTTGAATTTATGAAATTTTTCTTTAAAAAAAACAGTTTCAATGAAAAAATATAGAATTTGTACAACCGTCTTAAAAATGATGAAATAATTTATCTTAAAGTGAATGAAGTTTTTCATAAACCAAATGATTTTTCTTGTAAATATTTTATGGAGTTTTAATGAAAAAGAGCTCGTCTTAAAAGTAATAAAGAATTTCCATAGATCTGATAAATGAAATTTTTCTGAGTGTAATTTTCAATCAACTTTTGGAAACATAACGGTACCTATAACGGGAATTCTCACACATTTTTTTTTTTTTTTTGAAAAAATACAGAAAATAACTGACATATTTTTTTTAATCTTTAACAATCTCAATATCACCAACTTTTTATGAGAACAATTAGAATTGATTCGAAATAAAGTTAAAACAATTAATTGATTAAATTTCAAGGAATTTTACCTAAAATCTATCAGAATCCATCCATCATTTTTTTTTCCTAAATAATCCCAAATTTTCCATTAACCACAATTCCATTAGATTTATTTGGGAAAATTTCGATTTTTTCTCATTTCTTGTTACTTTTTTTTTATCTCAATAAATTCTGTGGTAGATGTAAATACCCAGAAAACACCGTAGGGCAATCCATGACCTTTGAGCATGAATAATACGAGGAAAATCAACAAGAAGAAACTTAAAATAATGTAACACAATTCAGTAAATTACACGTAGTTAAGGTGGTAAAATCCCAATTTCCAGTCGACCCCAAGAACCTTATTTGATGCCATCAATCAAATTTATAATGGAATTGAATATTCTTCGTATTTGAAATGTTGAAAAACAATTTCTGACAAGTCTAGGTCAGAGGCGAGAATTTCTATCCATGATAGTCGGTATTCGTCTTCCAAAGGTCCCAAAACAGAGCCTTGTGGAAATTCCTAGCCCGCTACACCCGCCTCCAAGAAAATGAAAATATGATAAATATCATGATAGCAAATATTGCCCAGCATTGACTGAATGATAACGAGAATGATTTGATTGAGGTTGAAAATATTGCAGCATTTAAGTTTTTACGAATCTGGACATGGCCTCGAATGTGAAAACATAAAACATAAGCGATTTATTTATTTTTCATTTCATATTTTGGTCAGGTTTCGGCTGTTTCTGCTTGGTCTGCAATTTTCACAATTTTGATCCGATGAGAAAAACTTGTCATTCCAGATAAGATGTGGAATTTTCTAAATTTGATTTGGTTAATTCCCTGAGGTGATATGTCACTTTTTCAATGTTGTAAATGGAAAATGCGGAGAGCCACCTCTGTCTGCCCTATACTCTGGTCCGGCTAGGCGTGGTGAGAAGGAAAAACTTTCCTTTATCGATGGAAAAGTTTAATTTTCATGGGAAATGGGAATAAAAGGACATTTAAAGTTTATTTTTGGTGGCAGGCAGGCGGACAGTTGCTGTGCCACGCACAACAAATTTTCGATTTGATGTCAAACTCGAACTTAAAGAGAATAGACCAAAATCAAGGAATATTTTAGATAATTGTCTGGCGGAAATTCCTTCCGTCATGGGAATGAAAACTTCTTATAGCTTTTCTCGCCATTTGTTTTTTCTGTTGAAACGAAATATTTTTTTTTTTTCATTGAAAACATAATTTATTTTTAATTATAAAATTTTTCAAATTTTTTCCGGACACAAAAGAAAATCTAATGTGAACAGCACGTGACTTTCTTAAACAAAATCAACGTTTCTGTACAATTTAGACGCCGTTCACACACAGTGGAATCCGCGCGATTGCAAACGTTGTACCTGAACGCCGCACAGTGGCTAGAATTAGAGTCTAAGCGGACAAAATTATATAACTTTTAGATCAATTAAGATAGCGATGCCAATTAAGATAGCGATATGCGATTTTCGCCAAAAGGATTAAAAATGTCCGTTTCACGCAAAATTATAAGAAAGTCCGTGAATCTATCTATCGGTCTGTCGGTCGGTCTGTCTGTAGGTTTGTCTATCCGTCGGTCTGTCTGTCTGTCGGTCTGTCGGTCTGTCTGTCTGTCTGTCTGTCTGTCTGTCTGTCTGTCTGTCTGTAGGTTTGTCTATCCGTCGGTCTGTCTGTCTGTCGGTCTGTCGGTCTGTCGGTCTGTCGGTCTGTCGGTCTGTCGGTCTGTCTGTCTGTCTGTCTGTCTGTCTGTCTGTCTGTCTGTCTGTCTGTCTTTCTGTCGGTCTGTCTGTCTGTCTGTCTGTCTATCTGTCGGTCTGTCTGTCAGTCTGTCTGTCGGTCTGTCTGTCTGTCGGTCTGTCTGTCTGTCGGTCCGTCTGTCGGTCTGTCTGTCGGTCTGTCTGTCGGTCTGTCTGTCGGTCTGTCTGTCGGTCTGTCTGGCCGTCTGTCTGTCGGTCTGTCTGTCGGTCTGTCTGTCTGTCGGTCTGTCTGTCGGTCTGTCTGTCTGTCGGTCTGTCTGTCTCTCTGTCTTATCTGTCTATCTCCAAATAATTGAAAAAATCAGTTTTTTTTTTAAATTTTTTCATCAAAACCAACTGTTTTTGATTGACCTGCAAGCAGTATGGCAAAACTTGCCCTGCGTATGAAATAGATGCGAATTTAAGCCCAATTTTCTGGTTTTTTTCTTGAAAAATCTCTTTTTTTTTCTTCAAAAATCTCTTTTTTTTTACAAAAATCTCTTTTTTTCTTCAAAACTCTCGTTTTTGTAAAATTTTACTAGGGGAGTATGTTTTTTCGAGGTATCATCATCATATTCAGGAAGAGAATTCATTCGTTCGAAGTTTTTGATCTAAGTATCATCAAATTTAAGTAATTAGTATTTCAATAGAACATAAAATAATATATTTCTACCTTGAATATTAATTTTATTTAAATTAAATACAAAAACGGATTTTTTTTTACTTGATTCAAATGCTTTTTCGTTGAATCTAATGACAATTTTCCCTCAGTGTATAGTAAAGATACCGAAGCCATATTTCTTTATTCCTTCATACGAATTCAATATTAGGTAAAAAAACCAATCGCCAATTCTTTAAGGAATTCATTTAACTAACAAGATGGCGGTCATATCTCCGAAAATACTTTATTCAAACAAAACGATGCAGAAATATCCATGATTCATTGGAATTTTGAATGAAATGCTAGATCGATGTAAGGAAATGCCGTGAGCAAAAATAAAATGACAAGGATATCGTCCTTCTGGATTACACACAATCTATGGAGCGGATATAAAACTAAGAATAATGATTCCCATGACTAAAATTCTTTGCTGGTCATTGACTTTTATCCAACATTATTATGTACCGAGTATACTTAAATATCACATTCATCAAAATCATTTCATTTTACATACCCATACCAATAGACATATCTATATGATGGAACAAATATGAGAAAAAGGCGATCGACTCGATGAACGGACGAACGGACGGATGTACAACATTATGTAGATGACAGGATATACACATGTCCACTTTATCATTCCGATTCATCATCATCGTTATCCCTGCTAGCCTAACTGATTGTTAAGTTTTAAGGGATGAAAATCATGTATCTTGGACGGAATAACATTTTACGGAACCGATGCGAGATGGTATCTCTTGGCCATGGCAAATATCTAATCTAGTAAACGAGGCAAATACAAAATACCTTGCCGAATTACATATGTTGGAAAACGAAGACTAAACAATTTCGTCCTGTAAAACATTCTCGGGAAACGAGTTAACTTCGCTACAGGCACAACATTGGGATGGCCTTGTGTGGAATGATTTTCAGATCCCTGCGAAGGATAGCAGTGGCCACCTTATGACCACATTGGCATAACTGCACAAAAAAAAAATGATGATAAAGAATTCGCACAAGAAGAACGTATTATAAGAGATGCCACAGGATCGCCTGTGGGCTTGTAGTCATTTTACGGTGTAGCTGATAAAGCCTCGCATTAACACGTTTGGACGTTCCAATTATGGATCTCGGCATTCCATATACGACAGTGTTTGCCTCTACACCCCTTTAAGAAATTGCCACCACCACCACCCACCCAGCACTACCACAATTGGATGGCATTCTGTGTAACGTGCTCTAATGTGGCACTTGCCGAGGCGACTGATGCCTTATCAGGACCTTCTTGTGGATATCAAATTGTTTCGTCCTTCCGTTATTCATACATGTTTTATATACACAAATGCCAGAAATTGTACGTTACAAGAAAAATATATGAGGATAAATCGCTAGAATATTAGGAGACAAGTAAATGTGTTTTCCGCCTGAAGATATTTGTTTTTCGTCCTTATTTACGTTCACAACTTCCCTATTACTTGGGGCTTTTTTTCCCTCTCGAATTTTTTCCAACGTTAGTTCTTTTTATTTTCTGATATGAAATTTTATCAAGTATTGGGAAATGAAATTTAAATCTTTTCAATATTTTGACCGTTTTCGAGATATTACGATCGAAATTATTTGTTCTTTGGCAGGCATCGCAAAAGCTGAAGATTTTAAAAAATATCCCTCTGCAATATCGTATCGAGGAAAATCTGTTAAAAAATAATAGCTTGAAATAGCTTGAAAACCAATATCTTGAAAACCGTTAGGGATGCAAAAAAAAACTGTTAAAGCAGAAAATTTTATATCCTTTAAATTTTGTTGTACTCAACTTTTCCCAAAAAGCGCAAAGTTTTCGAGAAATTTTCAAAAAAAACAGTAGATATTTTTGTCAAAAAAAAACTGTATAGAAGTTATACCTATCGTTACTTACCGTTACTTTTCCCCGTTATAACTACCGTTACTTTTCCAAAAGTTTATAGAAAACGACGATTTTTCTAAAACTTATTTGCAAAAAATTTTAAGTCGCTAGATCAAGGCCTTCTCGAGTTATTGAAGACACATAAAATGGACAGACCGACAGACACACAGGGTGTTTCGCCCCTAGACCGATAGACCGACAGACTGACAGACTGACAGACCGACAGACCGACAGACCGACAGACCGACAGACCGACAGACCGACAGACTGGCAGACCGACAGACTGACAGACAGATGCTCGGACGTCCTCATAATTTTGTCTGATTGGATTTTGATGTATGGACGCGTTACGTAAAATCCTATTCTAAACACATTTTTCCTCTATAAGTTTTTCAATATGACTTACCGTTTTCGAGAAAATTGCACAAAATTATTTTGAGGGGGGAAGGAATGGTCCAATTTTGGCCGTCCAACAACTTAGCCTAGCCATTTACCAGAAATGTAACTATACGAAATTTGAAGTTTCTAACTCAATCCTTTCGAGAGTTATAGTGTTTATAGACAGACGAACGGACATGCGGAAATCAAAATCTTTTAACATCCCTAAAACACCCTGGTGTAGTTCATTTTTGTGTCCGATAATTGGTTCGATGCGTTACAAACGGTATACTAAATCTTATATAAAAACTTTAAAGTCCTGAAACTCCTTAAAAAATCACCACAAATTTAAATTTCGAATCTACGTAAAACCTCATATAATTCTAAGAATTCCTTTCCAATAAATAACAAACCGAATGACATTATGGCTAAAAAAAACCCCGATAACAGGCACTCCCCGAAAATGGATTTCCAGGTTAAAGACGAATAAAGAACCACTTCAAATCCCGGATAAATTCGTATCAAAACATTTTACCGAAATTCCTAAAGAAAGAAATGCATAAATAAACGAAACCCCAACAGAAAAGAAGTCAATTTTGAAAATTGTATAACATTATAATCATAAATCCCTTATTATTAGACCTTGTTGACCTACGACGATCCCTGAAATTTAGCATTTTATACAACAAATAAGATTCAAGAAAACGAAAAAAAAACGAAATACCAACCAACAAACATCACCTTGGGAAAAAAAAACTTTCTATAAAATCGTGACAAAATTCAGTAATCCTCGAAAATAGAATCCCTTTAGCTAATCCACCAATGAGACGATAATAATGATGAGATATTTCTGCTTTTCTGATATTATTACAAAATGGGGGAAAAAACCGAATGATCAGCAATGGTTATAAATAAATCCATTGTCACCAAATAAAAATTGATTTTCTTGCTGATAATCCATTTCTACAGACTTAATCATCCTACTTAAAAAAGTACTTAAGAAAATTCTAAGCAGGTAGTGTGCCGAAGTGGGAAGGATTTGAATTCAATGCCATTGGCACAAAAGATAACAATTTCCATCTTTTCAGAATTGCTGTCGAAGGTAAAGGTAAATCTATCAATTCAATGCTCAACTGGAAATTGGGAAAATGCAGGAGGGAAATTTGATCCAGAAAGCATTTCTGAGTATGATTGAAAGTAGCATTGGTAGTTTTTTCGGTACCTTTTTGGAACTGTTTTTGGTATTTTTTGGTACTTTTTGGTACCACTTTTTAGTGCTTTTTTGGTACTTTTTTGGTGCTTTTTTGGTGCTTTTTTGGTGTTTTTTGGGACTTTTTTGGTGCCACTTTTTTAGTGTTTTTTTGATACTTGTTGGCGTTTTTTTGGTACTTTTTCTATTGATTGTTAGATTAAGTCTGTTTTTTTTCGAAAAAATTCCATAACTTCTAAAAAGTTTTTTTTTTATTATTTTTTTTTGCTGTTACCGCGGATATTTTAATCATCTTAGGGTAAGTTGACATCACTGAATCCGAATCTGGAAGTAGCTTGGCTGTGCTCACTCGTATATTGCAGTAATTCATAAAAATAATACTATTTCAAGGGAATTCATATAAAAAGTCTTCTGGACTCTGGGACGTGATTTATCGGACACAAAAATGAACTACGCCAGGGTGTTAGGGATGACAAAAAAATTCCATTTCCGCATGTTCGTCCGTCTGTCTGTCCGTCTGTCTTTTCGTCTAACTGTCCGTCTGCCTGTCTATCCGCCTGTCTGCCCGCCTGTCTATCCGTCCGTCTATCTGCCTGTTTCTCCCTGAACACCATAACTTTCGAAAGAATTGAGCTAGAAGCTTGAAATTTTGTACAGTTGCGTTTCTCATAAATAAGAAACCTAAGTTCTTGAACGGGCAAAATCGGACTATTCCTTCCCACTCCCCCATACAAACGAAAAAGTTTTTTGCGACTTTCTCGAAAACTGTTGAGTCGTATTGAAAAATTTGCTCAGGCAAAATTTGCTAAGGCTGTGTTTAGAATATAGTTTTACACAAATCTTTCCTTTTTCTCCTTTTTCTCAAATTTTCCGGGAAAAAATCTATTCTGGGGTTTTTGGGGTGCTGAATTCGATTTTGATGTTAAGAAGTCCCTAAAGGTTAACAGAAGGTCCTGTAAGGATATCCTTTTCCTAAAGCTTTCCGGGAATAGTTTCACCTGGAGGCTTTTGGGGTCGCTGAGTCTGATTTTGCAATTAAGAAGTCGGTAAGGATAAGGGAAAGTAATGTAAAAATAACGTGATTATTCTTTTTCATAACACATGCAGTTGAGCATTGCCGCGATTTCCATTTTTTGTTATGTTGATTTTTTATTTCAGAGGCGAGAAATTTAAAAATTAAAATCTGTTTTGACCAACATTTCAGAGTAATAAAACGAATTTATAGAATAAAGTTGTTTTGTTTCTTTTAAAACTTTACTTCGCTCGTGCAGCTAACTTCACACTCTTGAAATCGTTAACTTTCGCCCCTTGTTGCGTAATTATACTATTCCTCAAATTTTTCGGGAAAAATCTCATCTGGTGGTTTTGGGGTTCGCTGAAGTAGATTCTGGCATTAAAAAATCAGTAAGGATAACGGAAGGCCCTGTCAGGATAATATGATTATCATTTTCCTCAAATTTTTCGGGAAAAATCTCAACCGGAGGATTTTGAAATCGGCAAATCCGATTCTGACATTAAGAAGTCTGTAAGGATAAGAGAAAGTCCTGTTAGAATAATGGGATTATCCTTTTGATTTTGGATTTTTAGTCATACTAATCAAAAAAAAGGATAAAATAAAAAAAAGATAAAAAACAAATTTTTTGAAAAAGCTTTTATTTAAAAAAAATGCACTAAAAAGGAAAAAAATATTTTTTTGGGTTCTGTGTATCAGAAATAAAAGTGAGATAAAAAACAGCATAAAAAATTGGATAAAATAGATATTTATCTCGCTTTTATCTCTAATACACAGCACCAAAAAAAAATTTTTCACTTTTAATGCATTTTTTTAAAATAAACGCTTTTTTAAATGTCTTTTTTAAGGTTAAAAACATGTCATTTCATATTAGAAAAAGTGTTTTTTTTTTTTTCAGAATTTCCGCAAAAATTTCTTTCAGTGTACAAATATCTACTTCGAATATTACATATGCGCATATTTTCCCATATATTCAAGTAAAAACATGTAGAATACCATGAATAGATATGATGATAGATGATCTTTATTAATGTAAATAATGTTAAAGGGGATGAGCGTCGGGATTGGCGTGGGCGGAGGGTGTGGTTTCTAAAGTAACTTTACAGATAAAAAGACGAATGAAAAAACGAACAAACCTTTCTCTGATATGATTTATTAGCTGCAACTTAAGGCCTTAGTCCTTGACGTGTGATGATCTACACAAAAATTTTCCCAAAGAAGGAAATTTCCTCGAATAGGTAATATTTACTCAATTCAATTGAATATCACACATGTTTCAAGAAAAACCATTCACATCAAAGGGATATCATTTAAAATTCACCTGTTTTGTACACAACACATGACCATAAAACGTTTTCTTTTCAACAAATTTTTATTCCCTTAATGTATTATAATTAAATATTCGAACCGCAAAATTACAGATAATCACCCCGTCAATCAATGAATTTAATTTAAAACGATCTGTTGTCCTTTACAAAGGATTCGATTTTACACACAACAATTTTCTCATGCGAGTACAAGGAATGGTTTAATGTTGGTTGGTTGGTTTCGTATATCGAAATATTTTGTAGTTATGTAGGACGCCGTATAATCAATCGACATCCTTTAATTTCATGCCTGGTTATCATCCCAACAATGTGGAAGTAATTCAATTAAAAAATGAACCACAAACGAATTTCAGGCGAAACCGCCAGCAAATTCGGCTAACAAAAACTCACACAAACACATTTTTCACATTATCCAAATGGGGTGGTACAAGGACAAGGTTTTCATTTGGTTCTGGATATGAAATGCGGAGCGAGAGGGTTTGATCGTCGGCTTCAGGGATATCCCAAATTATCGGTACACAACTACATTCTCGAGATAATCACGAAATTCAGGATGAACGAGTATCGTTGTCGCGTATCATATCCTGCCGTATCAGCTGCAATAAATTTTTCACCTTCCGGGAAATCAAACAAAAAAAAAAAGAAAAGAAAACCTTCCGATAAACAATGAGGAAAATTAAAGAAAAACTCCGGGCAAACTTCAATGCGTATCTTTCGTGTTTCAAGGTGGGAAAATTCACGATGTCAACAATAGATCTTATCCTTGACGATGAAACACGCCCGTTTTTTCAAATCCTTGGCGTATATGCGAGAATCCCTTGCAACAAATAAACTTCGCTATATCACACGCAGTTCACTTGGATTTTTACCTTCTAACCACCGTTTTTTTTCGGTACCAATTTGCTGAATTTATCCCCGTGAAAAACAGCCAAATAAGAATTTTCTGCAGTTTTTCCCACGACCTCTGTGCGTTTTTCCAGCACAAAACAATCACCAGAATTTTTAGAAACCTTCCCGAATTCTTTCAGGTTTTCTGTTGAGTGGTCTAAGTAAATTTCAGTTAATCATACGCGAAAATTTACGCAACATCCTAAACAACTCAGTGAACCGTTTCCGGCGAACGCTAGATGCCAACTAAACGAGGCCAAGACGACCATCGACGAGAGTTTTTCCCAAAAAAAAAAATTTCCCGATCAAATTTTCAGCATGCGCGATTTTTCGCAACACCAGCAGGACTCATACTGGTCAGAAAGGAACTAATCGAAAATGAAATCCTGAAAACGAAACACGTTTTCGTCAAGGAGTACTAAAAATCTTTATACTAACCGAAATGAATCCTCGTCGATTCGACGCACTCGGGAAAACTCTGAGAGTTCATGATTCGGGATTCTGCCGCCAAAGGATATCTCAACATGTTTACGCGTTGCTGTGCCACCCAGCAAATTTTCCACTATCGCCACAAGGTTTATGAATGAAATGTCAAAAACAACGAAAAGAAAAAAATAAAAACTAGAGAAAATTTCAACGCCCACCCCCCAATCCAATCAGGCAATCCTTCCTTTGCCATCCTTTAATTTCATCCCCTTCCACCCTCGCCCCCTGCATATTTGATTTTCACCGATTAAACACAATTTGGGCCCTTTTTATTTTTACATTTTCTCCTCTACCACACTTGTTGCCTCAATTCAACCCGGATGGCCGGCAACACATTTTCCAAACTCCCTCTCCGCCCATTTTCAGAATTTCCCTCTCAAATCGGTAACTTTGGAAAACAAGTTTTTCCTGTAGGTACTTTTTTATGAAAATAAAGTTTCACATTTCCCTGTCGGTTTTTCTTTTGGTTTTGATCAGAATTTTGCCTAGGCTTGTTGCTGTTTTATTTCGAAGCTTGGTTCAATTTCAATTGAGATCTCCCCTCCTTCACCGCGCGATCCTTGGAAAAACTTCATATCAAAGGCATCACCCCGTTTTTTCTACTTCTTTATTGATTTCATATCGAATATACGGAAGTTTCAACACGTGAACTTTGCCGAACCATCGAAAACTTTCCCAACGAATTAGTATTTTGGCTTAATATTTGTTGGATAAACTATTAAAGAGATAAAAGTTTCCTTTGACATATTGAGACTTTTAATGATTTTCATTTGATTATCTTAGATGAAAGTTTAAGGAGAGTTTTTCTTCCTGGCCTCGAAAAGTCATTCCGAAAAGGACTTACATGTGAATTGGTTTATAGAAAACTTTTATTAGTCAAATACTTGACATCGTTATGATCGATATGATTTGTATTGCGAGATTTTTATTCTTTTTATGAAAAGTTTTGGTTATTCAGAAGTTAATAACAATGAAAATTATTGACAATTTATCAAACTTCAATAACCTTTTATTTGATTTTAATCGTTTAATAACTCTGCACAACAGCCACTTTACTATAAAAGATTTTACAATCTATTAAGAATCATTTCATGTCGCTGATTCCGAATCTGCAAGTGGTTTGGCCAGATTGGCTCTAGATTTTGAGAAAATACCAGAAAATATCAAATTTTTCGAAGAAACTCCATATAAACTGAAATTTTTTGATTACCGTGGATATTTTAATCATTTTAAGGTAATTTGATACCGCTGGATCCGAATTTGGAAGTAGTTTGACTGAATTCGCTCTAGTTTTTTTTATTTGGCAAAAAGAAAAATCATTCTTCTTAACAACAGCCACATAACTAGCAAAAAATCATATCTCCTACATCAAATCTTGAAAATTTTGGCCTGCGGCGCATTTATCTTCATTTTTTTCGTTATTTCAGCACCCATATTGTGACTACTAAGGGAGAAAAAGTAAAAAATTCACACGAAAGTATGCAATTTTTCGATTTTTAGCATATTTCCAAAGGACTTGTCCGATTTCAATGATACCAAAATGAAAATTCTTCTTCGTTCAGTACAAAAAAAAATCGATAAAAAAAATTTGAAAAAAAAGTTCATACGGTAGTGCACCCAATTTTCGACCACTACTTTTTACGCCCGGCTCCAGTGAAATTTTTTTGTAGAAAAAGAATATCACAATTTGAAACACGATTCAAAATAGAAGTTTACCTGTTTTAGCTTTTGTCCAGGGAAAGTCGTTTATTAGGGTAAAACGCCCTATTTCGATTTTGAGCTACTTGCCTACAAATATGGTCATAATTCATGAATATATTAATCTAAAGTTTTGAAATTTAGGTCAATTCCAGCGTAGTCCAAGTGGTAAAGTACTTGGCCCATATTCCGGAGGTCGGTAGTTCAATTCCCGACTGTCGCACGCTGTGATTAAAGTCCACTCATCTTGCTTTACGAAATGAGTAGTGATAGTCGTCACTTGGTGCTAACGACATCATCGACCTAGATTGCTATCACGGCCTCTGCTGTTGATGGGTATGGAACGTAAAAACCTTACAAATGTTGTAATTTATCCATGGTTCGCAATCCACGTCAAACTGTAGGTGCGAAGCATCCATGGTTCGTAATCCATGTGAAACTGTAGGTGCGAAGCAAGGAAGAAATTGTTATGAAACCTCAATTGAGGAGGCCCTGGTTCTTCAAGAGCTGTAGCGTCGAGTATGATGATGATGTTGAAATTTAGGGTACAAGTTTAATTCTAGAAGACCTACAAGTGGAGCAAGTACCCACCAAAATCTTCCACTTATCTCTTCCCACCATTGGTTAATGATTTTTCCAATTTTCTCGAAAACGGTGAATCGTAGTGAAAAATTTATCAAGTGAGAATGTGTTTGTAATAGGATTCTACATAACTCATCCATACATCAAAATCCAATCGGACCACCGCTTTCCCCCTACCCCTCCCCCATTCAAATAGAATACTTTTTTCTAGTTTCTCGAAAACGGTGAGTCGTATCGAAAAATTTATCGAGATGAAATGTGTTTAGAATATGATAACTTATCTATACATCGAAATCCAGTTGAACCACTCCTCCCTTCCCAAACAAATGGAATACTCTTTTTTCTATTTTCTTGAAAACGGTGAGTCGTAAAGAAAAAATTATAGAGATGAAATTTGTTTAGAATGTGATTTTACATAATCGTTCCTTACATCAAAATCCAATTGGACAACTCCTCTTCCCCTCGCCTATAGAAATGAATGTTTTTAAATAGACCTTTTGTCTGTCATCAAACAGAGTATTTCACGATTGGCCCCTGGCAATTGTAGCTTTTCTTATGTTTTTGTAGTTGAAATGGACTATTGTTTAATTGAAATTACCTACATAGTTTAGTTATAGTCCCAATTCCTTATTATATAGTAGATAGATTTGTTATTTTTCCCCCTGCGTGTACGGAAAAGTGTTGCCGTCTCTAACACGAAATTCATTTTAACTGTAAATAACTTGAATTTTGCAACGAAAAAAAATACGATTTTCCCAATATGGTGTAAAATATGGTGTAAAAAATTCGAATGAAAAAAGTACCAAATAACGAACTATATTGACACTTTATAAATATACTAAAATATTTTTGCCCGGATACAACTACGTCCGCAGGGACTTAAAAAAACCAGAAAAGGATATCAAGAAAAATTTCATCCATTTGCTCGGTTTAAGTTTGGCTAATATTAAAAAACCAGATCAAAACCAAATCCAACCGAAAGTATATTCGAGTCAATCTCAAAGATAAGAAGTTTTTCTGAATCGAAAGTTTTCTTTGGTTTTTTCTCACTATTTTTTTTCTATTTTCGCCATGTTTCAAGTTAGAAACAAGTAACTCCCTGGTGGTGTCTGTTGAGAACTTTAAAAGTGTTTCAATGTTGCTTAGTGGAAACCGAATACCAGCCACAGAATTTGTACTCGTATTAAGATAGAAATCACATCTTTGATATCCTTTCGATCTGTGATCGAAAGAGATGGGAAGAGATAAGTGTAAGATTCCGCCAATGTCAGTATCTACTATATGTATATGTGAGCGAGTAAAATAATCCTAGAAAAACACACGTATGGTTTTCGATTTGAAATGAAAATCTCTCGGCGTAGATATTGTACAAATAACGAAAATTCGGAGGACGAGATGAAGAAATCGACTAGATCACTACATAAAAATGGCATTACTTTGAAATTGCCTAGAGGTCCCATGAGGCTAAATGAACATCGTGTTACAACAAAAAGGCACCCACAATGAGGAATAGAATACGACAAAAGGAATAACAAGGAGTAACAGGAATAACAACCTCAAATACCTACTATTGCCGATAAGATTCAAAGAAAGAATGAAACCTACTGAAAAAAATACAAGTCTCAGTTACGGGAATCACCCACAGTAGGTGGTAACCATACGTACTTCAATGAATTCAGTCTATCGGGTTTCTACTTTACTATTGTAAAATAATATAGGAATATGTTATAGAAATTGATAGAAAAATTGATCTGCAAAAACCCAAGGCCTTCGTATTGCAAAGGCCGGCAAAACGAGATTTTAAAGATTAAAAAATCTTTAATATTCTGTTTTGCCGGCCTTTGCAATACGAAGGCCTTGATTTTGTGTCGACGATTTCGAATCTGAGAGCACACTCAGAAAAATGTCAGGTCAACTTTTTGTTAGGTTAACTCTGACCTCTAGCTGGCTGACAGAGGTTTCCATTACATGGCATTACATCCTCGAAATGCCTATCTGAGGTCAACTCCTGCAGTTCCCAATGCCCTACTTCACCTGCTCGTGGCTTAATTTCAGAATTTCTCCGGCCACAGCTCAACACAAGTTTTACTTTCCCTCATGCAGGCGAACGCGCGCCTCGCATAGGCTAAATTTTCCTGCCCGAGGCCAATTACGCCGTATGTAGGTCGTCGAGTTAGCTTCCATTTTTCTGAGTGCAGTTCGGCCAAATCTGCTCTAGATTTCAAGATATAGTGCTAAAAACCTATTTATTTTTTGTGAACTGGCAACCCCTACACTGAGAGAAATACCCCATTGCGATATTTACAATGATGCATTGTAAATCTTCGCATTGTAAAAACTTTCCCCAAATTGGAAAAGCACGCAATTTTCAATATAAACTTATTGATCTTACATATACATTAATATGAAAACAGGGAAAACTATGTTTTCATGGTAAATTTTACATTTTTTGTTGATGAATTGATATGTACTATTGAAAAACCCAGAGTAAAATACAAAATAATATAAATCATATATCATTTTACATTGAAGATTTGTAAATTTTACAATTTTCCATATCATTTAATACATGTGAGTTAATAAAATCCGAAATTACATTTTTCGACTTTACATTTTTCGACTTACATACGAAATTACATTTTTCGACTATAAAATCATGCATTTCAACTTATACTTTTATATTTTTGTGAGGTTAATTTTGTATTTTCAAATGTAAAAAGAAAAAGAAAGTTGATGCCTTCAGCCGCCATATTTCCCATTGACATTTGATGGAAACGATTTCGTTTCGAGAATTAAATTTCTTATTTCAGGCGAATGACTGAAGGATATTGCATAAAAAGTATATAGCAGACATTTTTGAAACAGCATAATTTTATTGGCATCAAAATTTCATTGCAAAAGAAAAAATAAATTTGACCGGTAAAATAAAATTAAAGAAATTTTTCATTAAAACTAAATAATTTGATGGCCCATTAAAATCTGTTTAAATTTCAGATCCAATATTGTCGAAAAATTTTCGTGGCAACTAAAATCACGACATGCAATCGGAGGAAAAGTCCATTATAAAATAATACTCCACAAAAAGTTTCGATTAATTTATCGCCATTAGATTTTTCTTGTTCGCTTTCTGTTTACGTTTTAATTTGTTCATCTCTGTTCACTCACCAAGCTAAGTAACCATTCGAGGGAGAAAGAAAACGCCGCATATTTGCTGCTTAAAATGCACAATATGGGTATCAATTCATATGGCAAAATGTTGAATTCACAATGCGGCCGTGTTTCACATTACTCAATGTAAATCTTACAATTTTGCGCAATGGCGCCCTTTTATAGTTGAAACATACGAATTCATATGCGTTTTCTATGACTTTTTCGCTCAGTGTAGCAACTCAGTTATCTTAATTTCCACACTCTATGCCTGAGTATGAAATTTTCTTTTGAAAAATATAATTTTCTTTGCCATATTTTCTGAAGTCTTGCCTCAAACAAATTTTTCTCCTACTAAAATTAACTCCTCCCTCTCCTCGCCTTATTCAAAAACCCCTTCCCTGCTAGCTCCGGGACCACTAAAGAGACTTTATTCGAATTTTCATTACTAAAACTTTTATAAAGTAGAAAAACAAAACTAATAGCAATTCACTATGGTATAAACCCGGGAAATTTTTGGATATGCGAATTATATTGTAGAAAAATTGTGGTTTTTTATTATATTTTGATAGAGGAGAAAGCTTTCTCAGAAGTTTCACTCACAGAGGCCGCCACGTTGGTCAACTGTACACCTGCGGTGTAAAGGTAGCGCATACCCAAAGATTTTTTCAGAATTTATGTAGTAAATTCCACAATCAAAAATTCTTCAGATGAACATTCCCGATAATTTTTTCTCTAAGCTACTTACAACTCTTACCCATTCTAATCCCTTACGTTGGAACACATAGAAACCGGAAGATTCGGCAATCTAGCATCCATACTGAATACAGGAATTACTTATTTCGCTATATTTACAAAAACTCAACACAATACGATACTCGACGAACATAACCTGGTAACATTAAACATAGAATCGGATCGAATAGAATGCTATCACAATCATATAACACAAGGGTAGAAACAAGTAAAGTACAAAACCTGTCGATTTATTCGACAGCAAAGTGGATGCTGTAATTTATTGGCATTGATCCAGCCTCCGCAGCATAAAAATCACCGGGTAGTAAAAGAGTATCCCAACGAATTCAATGGGTATGAAGAGGACATATAGGGCTGTGGTATCATTCGGGGCAACATTAATGTGGGGAGCTAAGTGGTTACAGTTCAATGATAAGGTAAATTCAGAAGAAATACTCCTAAGGAGGTTTTCATTGCCCCGAGAGGATTCCAAATTCTCAAATTTATTATGGTATCCCTCGACAGTACGAACGCCCAAATTGGTAAATTGGCCACCCCTTTTCCACATATCTATCGACATAAAACTAGTAAAATGTATTTAAAAAAAATTGTGCAGAAATCAGAAAATTCACAACCCGCTAACCATCAAGAAAAAAGGGACTCTCCTTCGATGGAAAAATTGTTAAAAATATCTCCCCCCTATTCGATAATCAAGTTGTGATAACTTTTTTTCAGTTTCAGGATTCTTCTTATTTCCACCTTCTTTCCCCCCAACAATTTTACGTGATTATTTCCTTAGAAGCTATGGATTTGTTTTTTTATTCGAGTTTAATTAGGTTTGTAATCAAATTTAAAGTAGTAATTTGTTGATTTTGTCTTACCATTTTGTAGCTTAAGTGGGTTACTAGAGAACTCTTCATTTTCTTAGTTATCATTCAGGAAGCAAGCTTTTGAGAACGCCTTCAAACCATCTTGTGATCTAAAAGAGTAAAAAAAAAAGAAAATCATTTTAAGTTGAAAACCACATTTTAACATTAATTTACTACTTTAGCTGACAATTCAATCGTGAAAACCAATTTAAAATCTTTGCTAAGACGTGGCAGTACTACAAGTACAACCAAAATACCATCACAATGGCACAAATTCATCAATTCAAGGATTCTTCAATAAAATAAGTATGAAGGTTGCTAGGGGAGAAGTACCTAAAATTGTTATCTAGATGATGAAAAATTTGGTACGTTTTTAAATACTGAGAGCAAGGAAAGAGGGGAATCGTACGAGGGTAAGGTGATAAGTATTCTCTCGTCAGTTGGTGGATTATGTAGGTAATGTGAGCGGGGAGCTGAATTTTCAGAAGCAGTCGCCTAGTCTCAAATAGGAAAAGATCTTAAAATTTTCCGTTGTGTAATCGTTTGAAATGGGTTTGAATTTTTATCCGAACTGCAACAGTTTTTACTATTAGTTCGTCCAATTTTCTGTACATCATTCATTATGCTATTAATCTGTGTGTAAGGTCTCTGACGCTATTTCGTCATAGTAAGGAAAAAACTTTTAGAAAATGTCGGAAATTGAAATATACCTTCCCACCATCTCACTTTATTCTCTCTCTTTCCCTCTCTCTTTCCCTCTCTCTCTTTCCCTCTCTCTCTTTCCCTCTCTCTTTCCCTCTCTCTTTCCCTCTCTCTTTCCCTCTCTCTTTCCCTCTCTCGTTCCCTCTCTCTTTCCCTCTCTCTTTCCCTACCTCTCTCTTTCCCTACCTTTCTCTTTTCCTTCCTCTCTCTTTATCTTTGTCTCATCCCCCCCCCCTTCTCCCCCTTTCCCTCTCTCTTTCCCTCTCTCTTTTCCTTCCTCTCTCCTTATCTTTGTCTCTCCCCCCCCCCCTTCTCCCCCTTTCCCTGTCTTCGCTCTCTCTCTCTTTCTTCTATCTCGCCCTCTTTCTTCTCTGTTTTTATTTCCTTCCTTTCCCCCTCTCTCTTCTCTCTTTCCTGCTCTCTCTCTTGTTTCCTCCTCTTTCTTTCTTTATCTCTCTTTTTTTCCTTGACTCGGTCTTTTTTTTCCTTTTCCCTCTCGCTCTCTCTCCTCTTACCCCTCTCCCCAGTCCACAGTCCTCTCTCCTCTCTATATTGAGTTGAATCTTCATGTTTTGTGTTCAGTATAGTACCAAGAAAGACTTTTTACACATTTCCCCTCTGTGACGCAATTCCCCCGAACCCCCTCTCCTGCTAGATTCCACATCGTCAGAGATATCCACTTGAATCTTTTTGTGGTGTGTTCAGCTTAATTACAGGTAAGATTTTGTAGATAACTCCCCCTTCCGCGCCACCCACTTAAGCTCCTCGGCTACTATATTGTCAGCTAACCGAATCGAAATTTTACGTTAACATTACCCTAATTTTGCCCTTTTTCTTAACAACTAGAGTATGCAAGTGACCCAAGTTTTTTTTTTCTTCAAACCGTTTTACAAAACCAATAAATTTCAAAAGACCACGATTTAGGTTACACTTCCTTAGAGCTGCCCCCATTCCAGTTAATTCAAGGAACTTTCCTTTCTTAATTGCAAATTCTATGTTGAACAAAACCGCTACCAAAGCGTTCAAAATTCAACTAAAGACTCTGTTTTCAATTGTGAGAAAAGCTAAACGCTTTTAAATTCCATCTTTTCGTTACTGTCGATTGCCATCAAATGGATCAATTGTACTGAATTTCGTAATGCATTTTCCAGTAAAACCAGACGCTAAATTTTCAACTGATTTTAACAATGAGAGTAATTGAACCCTTCTTAACCTAACTTGTCAAAATCAGGCGACAGTATTATTGCTATTGAATCGTCGCAACAAAAGATCCTTCCACGAATCCAGGTGAATTTCGAGTTCAACGTCGGGAAATTTTATCAAGTGAGTTTCTGGAATTTAACAAAAGCGACTACAGGTACCAATACTTGAATATAAGTGTGGGAGAGTAAAGCACATGAACCTGCATTTCAATATTAAAGATATAAAAGGTAGATGTGAATTGAATTAGAAAATACAGGCTTTTTTTAAATTTGAATCTCCATGGTTAGAATTGGAATCACTTTGCAAGCGAAATGTATTAATTAACAGCTAACACTCTTATCTAAGAATTTGTATTTGCTATTGAAAAACCTTACAAATGTCGCAACTCGTCTATACTTCATGTAGAAATTTTGATGCAGCGATAAAAAAAATCGGATCTAACACCCAGTACAAGTCGAGGAGGAAGGGGCCGAAAGGGGCATAGGGAGCCACCTTAGAAGGGCGCTAAAGTCACCACTAGATGATGTGAATTTTTGATTTTTAACCGACTTCCAAAAAGGAAAAGGTTCTCAATTCCACCTGAATATTTTTTTTGTATTTGCTATTGAAAAACCTTACAAATGTCGCAACTCGTCTTTACTTCATGTGGAAATTTTGGTGCAGGGACCAAAAAAATGGCTTTAACACCCAGCACAAGCAGATGAGGCAGGGGGCGAAAGGGGCATTGGGTTGGGTGCACCCTAAGAAAAGCGCTAAAGTCGCCACTAGATGATGTGAATTTTTGATTTTTGTATTTGCTATTGAAAACCCTTACAATTGTCGCAATACTGCATGTAAAAATGTAGGTGCAGTGGCCAAAAAAACGGTTTTAACACCCAACACAAACCGATGAGAGAGGGAACGACAGGGGCCTTGGGCGCCGGCTTAGAAGGGCGGCGCTAAAGTCGCCCTTCTAAAAATGGATGTGAATTTTTGATGAGTACAACAAATTCCAATTCGATTGAGGGAAAGTATTGTACTGGTGATAGAGAGTGTCCTGTTTTTTCTCTCCGTGTACATAAAAAACTTATCCGACATGATTTTAGTCCACTTTTGACGAAATTATGATTTATTTCAGCCCTTAAACAGACACAAGCGATAACTATTCACATTATTTAATATTCATAACATTTAAAGATCGGGAAACTACCTGCAATAAAAATAAAACAGAATTAAAGCAAATATTTTCCGCTATCGGATATGAGGAAATGCGCTCGTTTATCAAATGAATGACTGACTTTTATTGATGTAATATATCCCTATATCATTTCTGTCTATATTCGATACTACCCCAATTGGTATTGAATGAAAAATTCGTCTTACTAAAAGCACATTTCTAATAAACATTTTTATTATCACCTACTAATAACAGAAATCAATATCAGATATGCGTGCCAAGCATTGTTATATGCTTGTACTCTCATAAAATCATAAATTTCCTTTTATGATTCGTTCTCATCCTGGATCCATGAGTCGATAGTATTTTCCGAAAGATACCCAGTAGAAAAATGTTAAAACTCATCCATACATGAGCAATCAATGCTGGAACAATAACGAATATAAATCATTTATAAGTGAGCACACAATTCGATAATATCGACACAAAAATAAAAATAAAAAAACACTGTGATTGTGTACAGGTAGTTAGATAGCGTGTCCTTTCAGGTAAAAGTTTGTCCCTTACAAAAAGTTTACAGGGAAAATGGCTAACATCGACTCATTCCATTTGATTAATAAAAATATTGACATTCCAAAATGGGATCCCATCAAATTTATCAAACAGTGTGTTTAGTCTGATTAAATGTTATCACAGTGTTCCCCAACCAGAGATACACGGGCTGATTCCAGGGGATACGCAAGACTTTGAAAACAAAATTGTGGCAATAAAATTTTGGCTAAGCTGCAAGATTTGAGAAACAATAGATGTTTATAATGTTTTTTTTGACAAACTCTCTCTCTCTCTCTCGCGGCACTACAACCGGTTTCCGGTCTTGGCCTGCCGCAATGTTTCTCGCCAGAGGTCCCGGTCACGTGCCGATGTCCTCCGGTTTTGCATCTATTGAAAAAATTACGAATTTGAAAATACCAAATCGGGACACCGATGAAACTGATTATTTCCTGTCCCAATTTTGAGTTTTTCCGATTAAAGAAGTTTACAATATGGCTATTTCTGTAATACAGGCCCGAAACCCGGATTTCTTTTCAGTGAAGGCTTAGTTCTAGGACTCTCACCACCAAATTTAATCATAATGGGACGGTTTATGCCATTTTTTATGCGATTTTTTAGCTTTTTTTTACTGTCAACCGAATTCTGCCATGGAGAGGAAACACCTTAACCTCATTTTTTATAACACACCACAATGGCGACTTTTTAAAAATCCCCCCTAGCTACCCTTTTCCCCTTTCTTTCGTACCTTCAACTCTTCCCCATTCACACCTCTTCCCGCCTCAAGAATTTCCCCACCCCCACCTCCTAACCCCCTCAGGCTACGGGCCAGGCGTAATATTATTCTAAATTATGCGATACCCATAATTATCTTGGAAATACAATTTATGTATGAATAAGAAACATGAATTAGCAACAAAAAAAAACTTCTTTTCGAAATTTATCCCAAATTTCTCTCAATAAGATGAAAAATCCCATATTTATGTACTTGAAACAAAAATAAGATTTCCATAGAAAATGATGTGCGTAAACTACGTAACTTTTCCAATATTTCGCTGGAAATTCCTTTTCATTTATCATAACTCCCACTTTCCGTAGAAACCGAGACAACAAATCCTTACAGTAAGAGCTACGAACTTCTCGCTATCTTCACCAAGGTCACCACAACCACCATGCCCAACGAATCCAAAAGATCCACCATTCAAAAGGAATACATTCCAAGTGAATTTAAGTTGGTCTCAACATACCTAGAAAAATAAACAATCAAATTGACAAAAAAAAAACACTCCATGGCAAAAAGAACGAAAGGAAAACCATCTGAAAACATAGGCAACAGGAAGGAATTTTTTTTCGTTTTGATTATGCCAGAAACCTTTCCGGGACGTACGCTGAGGTGCTTTATGTGAATGGAAATGGCATCAGGGAAATCCTCCTATCCCTTCTCCAGCTCCCCTCCTCCTACCCCCTCCCGTCCCCCCTCCTCCCCCTCCTCACCTCCAATATCAAACTCGTAGAAGAAAAACAAAGTCTGTCATTCCGAATATTGGCCGCATTTCAAGAGGAAACATTTCCCAAGTGAAAATGATGCGACATGTTCTCCCATACTTTGGGAAAGTTTAGAAAACCTAGCCACCCTAAAATTGGTAAAAAAAACACGCACATTTCCATCGCTAAAAATTGTTGAATTTTATTATTTCGCTTTTATTTTTCTGATGTCCTTTTGCTTTTTATACTTTGATATTTTTTAGTATTTTCCTGGATGGTTTTTTTTTTATTTTATCATTCTTAGCCATTTTCACAGTTTTCCGAGGACTAAATTGTCTCCAATCTATAGAGAGGTAACGGTCTGTTTCGACTTGATATTTCAAGGAGCTTAAAAAGACAAAAAGACAATCAGATGGTGGTTGGGTGGGAGGTGAGAGATCTATTCGCCTCCTAAATAGGTTGGAAATTTCTCCCAATCGTAGGTACTTTGATGTGAATTTAAGCTGGAAAATATTCTGACCCAAGTAACATTTTTTACTTTGGTTAGCCTGATTTCGATTTTCCAAAACAGAAAAGCGTCTTCGCGACGTCGTTGTGTAGGAAATATTCCCGAAATTTTCCTATTAAGGACTGGTCAAAATTTTATGTTACATATATCACGAATGGCAGGGGATGATCTCTTCAGACCCAGAAAAACTATAAATTAAACACGATATATTTAAAATAGAACTTTATTACTCTCCCTCAATCCCACGTTCGTTCTGTTCTCGATCGGTCGCCTCACTGGCTTGCCAGATTAGCCTTCCCAAGCAATCAGATAAGGCATAATGCCTTAGATTAGGGCGTGGTGTCTTAAAAAACTACCAATTTTAAGACACCACGCCCTAATCTAAGGCATTATGCCTTATCTAGTTGCTTGGGTTTTCTCCTTGAGCGCTGTCAGATGCAATTTCTTTAAGAGAAAAGTTCTCCGGTAATGTGAGGCGCGTGTCTAATTTGTTACTTTTTAGGCACATTTGGGGCACTGCGTTGCATCACTTTCAAGAGAATTTCAAGTGACTGAATGGTCTCTATTATGTCTCAAATGTTCCTAAATAACCGCATCTTTGGACACAACAACGTCGGTTTGCCTTAAATGTGAAAAAAATTAGTAAAAGCAGAGGCAATGAAAAAAAACCTCTGAAAAAATGTCCTTTTGGTGAATTTTTTTTGCAAACCAAACTGAAAATACCGACCACATGGCATCGCATGGATAGCGTGCCAAAAACCTGGTTCTATTTCGGTACCTGGCGACCAAGAAACTTGAGAAAATGTGGGAAAATCATAAAGTAATTGGCTATTAAATATATGCTAGCAAAAAAACACGTGATCACGTCCTCCGATATAAAAATCGTTTCCAATAAATATCCTTCCCAAACAAGTCCTCAACACGAACCTCCTTAAATGTGTAACCAATAAGGATAGATCCGAGGGCGCATATATAATAAATGATAATGTAAGGTGGTGAAAATGGTGGAAATTATTGAAAACGCGAGAATATCTCTTCAAAAATTTTCCAAAAAAATAAAACTCATTCTTTTCATGGTATACTTTGTGTAACCATTTCCACAATTTTCCCATTATTCGCGATACTTTCATCATATATTAACGTACAATCAATATTCATAGAGTGTGATTTTTCTTATTTTCATTTCATTTTTCGCCTGAAATTATTAACTTTATTGTATTAATGAAGCGGAAACGGAATATTTACCTTTAGATGCCTTTTAAATTCTTCGCCCGTCAATGTCTGCACGTGTTTCACGCCGATGTGGAAAATTCTCGTGATGAAAGATGAGGGATGAGAGGAAGTAAACATCTAGCATCGGCTTTTAGAAATTTGTGGAATGAAATTATTTTCCGATCCATTTATAGGCAATGCCAGTCTATATTATCAATTGAATTAACCATCGACAGATTTTTTTCTCGCTTTGATTTCTAGAAAATGCAAAATTGTTTGTTTTTCTGTATTTTGGGGAAATTGTCGATGGTCAAAATGGTATTTTAGTAATTCATTTAATTTAGCTTTTTGTGGGAAATAGCAAAGCAAAACTGAATGAACAAAATACTGGGAATTGTACTAGCGGTTTCTGGGAAATTAACTTTAATGGAATGCCCATCAATTAAATTTTATGGGATATCTTAAATACAGGAAACGCTTGGTGCACTTTCTCCAGTGGGGTTTTAATTTTTTCACGAATAATTAATAAAATATTTTGCTCATTTAATACAAAATTATCATAACTCAAAGAACGTGATTTTTCGGGAAACATTTTTTATACGCGTATGGTGAAACCAAAGGGTATATAAAATTTGCCTTACCGTTTGTGACGTCAAGATCCCGTCATCACACACAAAAATGAATTACACCAGTGAGTTTAGAATGATTAAAAAAATGAATTTTGCATGTCCGTCCGTTCGTCTGTCCGTCGGTCTGTCCGTCCGTCCGTCTGTGGCGCGTATTGCGAACGCATGGATTGAGGTAGAGACTTGAAATTTTACGCAGATTCGTCGTAAAATGCAAGGCTAAGGGGGGAGGGGGGGGGGGGTCTTCTACACGTACACACCATTTTATAATAGAAAAAATTCCTAAAAGGAGTTCGAGTGAATTTTGGTGTTTAGTCCTTAACCCCTTAAAAACAGAAATGTCAAACTAACTCCGAGCTATTGTAGGAAATTATTACTTTTAGTTATGTTTTGAGGTGCTTACTTTTAGTTATGTTTCGAAGTTCTTACTTTTAGTTATGTTTTTGAAAAAATAGCATTTTTTATATATTTTTTCCGAATTTTTAAATATTGCAGAGGAAAGTCATGTGCTGTTCACATTTTGTTTTGGTTTGATAGGACGGGGGCTCACAAGAGAACCCCAGGGGGCCTCACGCTGGGCCCATTGTACACCTCCGATGTCCCTCGCTGGAGCATCAGATATTTTTTATTTGTTTTTAAGACTAAATTACGAACGAAAATTCGATACTTTAAATACTTTGGATGTTTTTCCGAGCACGACAACAGGACAGCTGAAAGGTATATTTTGGAAGATGTCCAATCTACCCCAAAATTTTCAGTTCATTGATTTATTAAACATTCGGAACATCCACCTTACAATATCTGAATCAGTATCTGAATCCTTGAAAGACCGTTGACATTTTTTTCTTCGCGTGTGAACCCGAAATACGCCTCCAAAAGGTGAAAATCAGAACAAAGGGCACCGAAATAACATGACAAAAATAATTTTTTGTTAACTTACACCTAAAAGGCGGACAAAAGCTCCGATGAATAGATTTTATGTTGTTGCAATTATCGTCCTTCGGCATATACAAATTCACCGGGGGCATAGTTTAATGTAAAAGACATGTCAAAAAACCTGTTTCACCTCCCATTCCCGCAAGATAAGTCAACAAAGCCGCCATTGTTATGTAAAAATTGTGATTCCTATTTAGATAAATAATAACTACAGAAAAGATATTAAAAAAATCAAAAAAAAAATGAATTTGATATTAAATAAAATCAATAGAATGTCGCCGAGGCGATGCAAAAGTCGGCTGGGGAAAATTCCGTGTATATAATATAGGTGAAATTTAAAGGAGCTACAATAACCGATGGTGGCAGACAAGGACGACCAGATTGAGGATCCTTTGAAAGTGAAATGACGAAGAAATTTACTAAATTAAATGATTTTCCTGAATAGATTATACACACCATCATCTATCTGTGTGTGTGTGTGCGTGTAGGTATCTTATAGATAAACTTCTTATTCGATACAAGATTATAAATAAATACGGTTGAATATCTTTGCTAATAAAAACACCTTCCTCACTGTGACATTCATTTATGTTCGCCAGTGTTTCTTTCTCTTTTCGCAACAGGGATTGCCTGTCGAAAATTATTAATTTATGTGGCAAATAAAATACGCCCGAATGATTGATGACATTTAGCTAAGAAATATCGCTAATACGTAAAATAATAAACATTATATTTATTATATTCATATTATACAATATTTTTTTTTGTCTATTTTTATTAATTTTCCTTCTTATTCTGCGGAATTCAACCGAATTTTTCATACTTATTTTCTTTTCTATTAGACTTTCCCATTGAAATTATCATTACCACGGGATTTGAATCACCAAATATGTGGTGATTCCGGGAAACATAATAAGATGTTATCCGATTATTATCAGATTTTCGTAGATATGGCTAAGTGAATTCAATGCTTCAACATCACCACATTATGATGTATGAAATTATTTTCACATATCTTGATTTGTTGTTATTGGAGATATTTACAAATTTCTTGGAAGTTTTCTTTGTTATTTTGGAGATTCTTATTAATAACCGATTTCTAGATAAATGTTAATTTATCCCTCTCAATAAAAGTCTCAAAGATTCAAAAGCAGACTTCTTTTGAAACTTATTGGTGCGTATTCATAGTCGTTTTTATACCTTTTATATCCACACGAAGGAATCAGTTTCTTGTAATTTTCTCAAAAACGGTGAATTATATTGAAAAATTTATGAAGGGAAAATCTCTTTAGAATATGATTTTGCATAACTTATCTGTACATCAAAATTCAGTTAGACCACTGCTTCCCCTCCCTCCCAAACAAATGGAAGAATTTTTTCCATTTTCTCGAAAACGGTGAGTCATATTGAAAATAAAAGTAAAATCTGTTTAAAATATGATTTTACATAACCGTTCCATACATCAAAATCCAATCGGACCACTATACTATCCCCCTTTCCTATACAAATAGATTTTTTATAAATAAAAATTTTATCTGTCATCATATAGAGTACTACAATAGCTTAGAGTACTACAATACCCGTCGTTGTACATGTCGAGGGACGATAATTGCTACAACGGCTTAAATTTTTTTGTATGTTTCAAAACACCAAAAAAAAACCAGAAAGAACTTGAAAACTTTTAAGAAAAATCTTGCAGGACTTTCCGTTTCGAATTCGTCTAACACCAAATTCGCGACCAGCGACCCCGAAAACCCCCTAATGCCAATTTTCCTGAGAGAAAATGGGAAAAAATGATTTTAGGGTGTCCTTGTAGATAATTCGGTTTCGAATTTTAAATTTGTAACACCGGATTCGTGATCAACGAATCCGAAAATCCTCTAATGCCATTTTTTCCCGGGAAAATCGGAAAAGGATATTTGCATTTTCCTTACAGGACCTTCCGTTTTGAATTACAAATTCTAACACTGGATTCGTGATCAGCGACCTCGAACCTCCCCCCCCCCTCTCCTCTTGAATCTTTTCAGTCTCCTAATGAGAAGGATTGTGACGAAAATTAAGGTTTTAAAACACCCAAACCCTCTTTACCCCTCGTTTACCACCTTAGCGGTAAAATTTCCAAGAAAAAAACCGCTTTACTGACCGCCTTACTGACCGCCTTACTGACCGACTTACTGACCGCCTTACTGATCGACTTACTGACAGCCTTACTGACCGGCTTACTGACCGGCTTACTGACCGGCTTACTGACCGCCTTACTGACCGGCTTACTGACCGACTTACTGACTGCGTTACTGACCGCCTTACTGACCGCCTTACTGACCGGCTTACTGACCGCCTTACTGACCGCCTTACTGACCGGTCAGTAACTGACCGTCTACGTGATGGATGGGACATACTGTGAAAATTTCAAGTTTCTAGCTCCAGGGGTTTGGGCTGGGCGTTGATGAGTCCGCCAGTCAGTCAGGTTAAATGATTTTATGTATATTGATTTTATGTATATTGATTTGACGATTGGCCCCTGACAATTGTAGCTTTCTTATGTTTTTTTCTTGGATTCTCTATGGAAGAAAAGTGACCACAAATATGGCCAGTTGCTTGAAAAAGAGATGTATTTTTTGCTGTCTTCATGACGGCTAAAAGACCTTGTAAAATCTTTTTTTTAAGTAATTTTAGTCAGAGCTCAGGGAAAGACCCCTTAATGCCGAAGCACAGCTCAGGATGGTCGGAATGACAAAAGGAGAGGTTCTCCTTGAACTTCTGCGGGTTATAATCCGTAAATCTACATTTTTAAAAGCTTTTCTTTTCTTAGTGCATTTGAGTGAATTCACTTATTCAAAAATGTTTTTTTTTAATTTTTTTTTTCTACTTATTCGCAAAATAAGTAAGTCATGTCACTTTAGAATTATGCAAAAAATAAATCTGTTTCCATATTATATTTGGTATACTTGGTGTATATTGGAACATTCTCTTAGCGATTAAAACTTTTCTCAGATGTTTATTTCGTGGCTTTAAATTGTAAAACTGAAAATCTTTGTAGAATTTGCCATAAAATCCTTTAAAAGTTCTCTATTTCAAAAATTATATGTCCTCTAGAATATCAGCGTAAAAATATTTATGAGTATATCTGTCAGTGTTCTTGTGTAAAATAAATGTATTCATGATGTCAAGTCGGTCTTTCCTTCCTTATACTAATATAAGAGCATTTTATTAGTTTATATAAAAGTAAAGATTGTTACATTTCGTCCTGTTGAGCTGCTCGTCATTGCCAACCAAAAAAAAAAATTCAATTCCACTCAGTTTTGTGAGGACCCAAATTGACATTTTATGAGTTAATGCTCTTTCAAAATTATTGCATTTATCCTGTATTATGGATGTATACATTATTTGTATATGAAGATATCCATCTGTAAGGACATCCACCCGTAAAAACGTACTGGAATTTAAACCAACCAATACTATAGCAAGCGGGAAATGGCATCCGTAAAAACACACAGTATTCTGTGTGAATCCACATTTCCGACTATCACATCGTGATGGGCCTTGAGCCTTGAGCTATATGACATCCTCATTCCTTCCATCATTTCTGCAATAAATCTACATCCCCGGCTCCCTCACGTGACCGTCCATTTACCCTGAAATTCTGGGTGGGAAAAAACACAGAGAGCTCCAGAACTTTTCAGACTTTTGCCACTGAACTGAACTCAACTCAACTCGACTCAACGTTGGAAAAAGCATTTAGCTGGTAATAAAAAAATATTTGAATATACTTGATCCTTAAAAGCATTTTTTTTTCTTCAACTACTACTCATATGGCTTACATCTTGGAGATATTAAAATGCAAAATGTGTTATATCTGACATTAAATCTCTCCCATTTCTGTTCCAATGTTAAATCATAACTGAATATACCTACTTGTGTGCATGTTAAGGTGAATGTCTAGTTTGTTATACTTGTATAAGATAAATACGAGTAAAAGATATTTATATCTTATATCAATCATAATCGTTTTACGCATGAGATACTCCAATAAGATAAATTTCAAAATGTTGATAAACATTCTTCCTGATCGGGTGTAGTTACATAAGAAGTTTACTCATTCACCGCCAACAGGTAAATTCAACCAGAACTAATAGCATAAATTCTAGATATCGTATCATATACCCGGCCACTTCAGCAGCTTATTGAGGAAATTTTTTTATATCTACTTCGACAAATACATGAGTAGTTGGGAGAAGCTTAAATCAGAGGAAAACCATACAAATTTGAACGGGAATAGCATTTCCTGGTTATTTCAGTTATACAGAAATACTTTATTTTATTTTATTTTTCATTTTTTGCAATTTGTTAAAATATGTGGAAAAAGATTTATCAGAAAACTAAAGTATCAATCAATAAAATTTGAATTGAGAGATATGTAGCCCCACAAAAATGATTCCTTTTATATGCTATGAATTATAGATATTTACGTTAGCATAGCGAAATTAAAAATTGTGACATTAATTTTATTTTCGACCACTTTATCTTGATTTGGTATTTTAAATATTATGGAAAAGACTGAAATGTCATATGGATAAAAAAGTTTAGAGAGGGTAGGGCGTGCTCAATTGTACAATTTGTCATGAAAAGTGTTTAAAAGTGTTTTTTTTTTTTTTGCCATAAAAAGTGTTTCTGCCTTTGCTAACAGCCAGCAGCGTAACTAGCAAATTTATATAGGCTTTCCAGTGGAGCTGTTGATAAGAACCGCGTACCCGGACATCCGGTTCTGAAAACTTTCAGGGACCGGTTCTATGAAAAACGCGTACACGGTTCCGAGTCCAAAAACCCAAGACAGTTTTGCAATTATTGCATAAACCACTTTTTATACTCTATATCCGTGGTTCCCAAACTTTTTCAGTTGACGCCCCCCTTGAACACTTATCAAACAGCTGACGCCCCCCCCCCCCTCCTTTTTTTTGAAAACCTGTCAAACCTCCGTGGTTCCATTCTATATTTTGAGTTAAAAATCCACACACACTTTTGAAAAAATAGAAAATTTATGGGATGGGTGACACTGTTTTTCTTTCACTAAAATCTGAATATTAGGTCTGATGTTTGACAGAGCACACCGGAGATCGCTTTCCAGAGTAAGTCTGCAACGCCGCTTTGTTTTTATTAGTGTTAGAGTTGAAAATCCAGATTCGCAGAGATATGTTGAACAAAACGGGCGCGGCTGAAATTGCTTCACGCCCCCTGGCAGTGGCCCCACGCCCCATAAGGGGGGCGCGCCTCCCAGTTTGGGAACCACGGCTCTATATGATATATCATAGGAGTATATTAGATTTAGCATACCGTTTGTAACGCATAGAACCAATCATCGGACATAAAAATTAAGAACACCCGGGTGTTAGGGATGACATAAGATTTTTTGTCATATGTCCGTCTCTCCGTCTGTTGGTCTGACCGTCTTTTTGTCTGTTTGTCTATTTGTTTGTCTGTTTGTCTGTTTGTCTGTTTGTCTGTTTGTCTGTTTGTCTGTTTGTCTGTTTGTCTGTCCGTCTATCCGTCTATCCGCCTAACCGTCTGTCCGTCTGTCCGTCTGTCCGTCTGTCCGTCTGTCCGACTGTCCATCGTTCCATCTGTTCGTCTGACCGTCTTTTCATCTGTTTGTCTGTTTGTTGCTTTGTCTGTTTGTCTGTCTGTCCTTCAGTCTGTCCATGAACACCATAACTTGAGAGAGGATCGACCTAGAGACTTGAAATTCTGTATAGTTTTTCATAAATGGCTAGGCGAAGTTCTTGAACAGGTAAAATTGGACCATTCCTTCCCCCCTACACCATACGCCATTTTGTCAAAAACGTTGTCATATCGAAACATTTATAAAGGTAAAATGTGCCAAGAATAGGATTATACATAACTCATACACACATCAAAATCCAATTGGACACTGCTTTCCCCCTCTCCCAAACAAATGTAATACTTTTAGCCTGTTTTCTCGAAAACTGAGTATCGTTTCGGAAAATTTATGAAGATCAAATATGTTTAAAATATGATTTTACATAACTGTTCCATACAACAAAATCCAGTTGAACCACTCCTTCCCCCACCCCTCTCAAACAAAAAGAATACTTTTTTCTATTTTCTCGAAAACTGTGAGTCGTATTGAAAAATGTTTAAAGGCAAAAGTTTAAAATATCAAAATCCAGTCGGACCACTTCTTTCCTGCTCTCCTATATAAATGGGGTTTTTAAATAAAATCTTTACCTGCCATCATATAGAGTATGTGAAGATAAGGCAATTGTGGTTTTTCCTATGTTGAAGAGACCCCAGTCGACTCGTTTCGACTCGGAAAGTGTTTCTGCGGCAAAATTAAGAGGTCGAGATTTTCCATGAATACAATACGTTATTATACTAACGTATAAGAAAATTAAAAAAACAAACTCACGCAACAGTACAAAAAAAAATAACCCGAAAGCCTAAGAGTTAAAACCTCTTGACCTGTTAATTTAAAAGTAATAAAGTATTTTTTGCTATTGAAAATGGGACAATAGACAGAGGAAAATAATATCAGCTTGGAGTTCATTTTTAATATGTGCTACTTCCGGATGGCAAAAAATTTTCCTCTTTCGCTCCAGTTTAAGTTCATAACGAAAAATACGAACACAGTTGCGTATATCCTGCAAACAAATAAAGCGGAGTAAGGCGGGCAAACGGGGGAGGGGGCGAAATTAACAATTGCTACGGATTCAGGCTGACGTTGAGTGGAAAATTCTGGTGCAGCTATTATAAAAGGGAAGTTTTCCCGTACCGTTACTCATTCGCACCCTCCTCCCCCCAAAAAAGACCTCAACAAAGTCGGGTTGCTTCACTTCATTTTACTTTTCCGGTGACCAAACTCATTTTTGCGGTAATTTCAAGTCTCACCGTTGTTTAGTATGCCTCTCTAAGCAAGTAACCCTCTTTAGGAATTGTACTATTCATACTATTACTATTATTTTTATGACGATTGCCGCCATTATGTTTATGTACTACAATGTTAAAGGCATTGGTTTAATGCTCACCTGCAGACCTACATCGTCAGCAAAAAGGACTACAGTTGGGCCGATTTTACAGGTGCCTTTAAACTATTTTCCAGCTTAGCTGTACTAATTAGGTTTATTTTATACAGTGTACACTATGCTGTAAAAAATTACAGCTAATATCGTGTAGGTAATTTTTTATTACTTTAATGTTGAAGGTAACAGAGAAATAAAATTGTTTTACAAGAAATTCACTTTTATGGAAAATTTATTAAACTTTACTTTGAAAGTTTTTAATTAGAAAAATTGTGATTTATAAAATTGGGTAAACATAATACGTATGTTGCGTTAATTATTGTCATTTTCAAGGAAATTTTGACTTCACTAGGCCTACTTAAGAAGTGTTTTGTGTTTATACTCTATATGATATATCATATAGGAGTATACCATTAGTAACGCATGAACTGCACATGGGTGTTGGAGATGACAAAAGATTTTGATTTCCGCTTTTAATCACCAGCTATATTACTTATAAAACCCACTGGGAAAAAAACTCGAAAATCGTTATTTGTGCTACAGAAAATACATTTCTTAAAAGCAAAATTTTCCATATTTGTTTCACTTCTAAAACAAACATAAATAAAAACAAATAAATCTTTTTTTCAAAACGCCAGTAATTGCATACCGAATGGAATGACTGTAATGAGTTTTCCCAGATTTCACTTTAAACCGGTATAAAATTTTATAAAATATCTAAAAGTGGATATATGAGACTTTAAATTACTGCTCATAACCTCAAGGCAATGCAAGGTATTGGCAAATATTTACTTTTGACAACACAAGAGAAAAACATAATGAAAGCTACAAATGCCAGGGATCACTCGTCAAATACTCTATATGATGACAGACAAAATAATTATTTTAAAAAAAATCCATTTGTATGGGAGAGGGGGGAAACGGTGGTCCGATTGGATTTTCCTGTATGGAATGGTTATGTAAAATCATATTCTAAACACATTTTACCTTCATAAATTTTTCAATATAACTTACCGTTTTCGAGAAAATTGCAAAAAATGTATGTAGTAGGGGGGAAGGAATGGTCCAATTTTCTTCGTTCAAGATCTTAGCCTAGCCATTTACGAAAAACGTATTTACACAAAATTTCAAGTCTCTAGCTTCATTTTTTCGAAAGTTATGGTGTTTACAAGCAGACGGACGCACTAACAGACAGACGAACAGACAAGCAGACAGACAGTCAAACAGACAGACGAGCAGACCGACCGACAGACAAACGAATAGACAGGCAGAGGGATAGACGGACAGACAGGCGGATAGATTGAGAGACAGACAGACAGACAGACAGACAAACGGACACACAGACGGACAGACAAACGAACAGACAAACGAACAGACAGACGAACAGACAGACAGACGGACGGTTGGACGGAGAGACTGACGGACAGATAGACGAACGGACAGAAGGACGGACAGACGGATGAACAGACGGACGGAGAGACGGACGGAGAGACGGACGGACAGACAGAGGGATGGACAGATAGACGAACGGACAGATAGACGAGCAGACAGATAGACGAGCGGACAGATAGACGGATGAACAAACGGACGGACAGACGGACGGAGAAACGGTCGGAGAGACGGACGAAGAGACGGACGAAGAGACGGACGGAGAGACGGACGGAGAGACGGACGGAGAGACGGACGGAGAGACGGACGGAGAGATGGACGGAGAGACGGATGGAGAGACGGACGGAGAGACGGACGGAGAGACGGATGGAGAGACGGAAAAACGGACGGACAGACGGATGAACAGACGGACGGAGAGACGGAAAAACGGATGGAGAGACGGACGGACAGACTGATGAACAGACGGACGGACAGACGGACAAACGGCCGGAGAGACGGCCAGACAGACAAGATCTTTTGTCATCCCAAACACCCTACTGTAGTTCATTTTTGTGTCCTACGATTGGTTCCATGCGGTGCAAACGGTATACTAAATTTAATATACTTCTATATGATCTATCATGTAGAGTATAAGAACAAATCCATTCCTTTGACAACAAGGATACTTATTTAACGAACAAAAGAAAAGTTAGATATCACTTTTCCATTATTCTCTCAAGAGAAAATTTTATTAATAACTTATTTGTTAGATTAATACCAACGGAGACAAACAGGTACAATATGTATTCTGTTAACAAAATAAAATTTCTATCATATTTTCGTAAGATTGTTGAAATTCTTTCCACGGCAAAAAAAGAATCTTATAAGACAATTTACTTTGGATATCATCTTTTCAGGGGCAAAATATTTAAACCCTCTTATATTTATTTATTCCGATAAGAAGAATCTCTCAAAGCTAAGTAACTTGGAAAACTGTTCGGTGGTAAGGGAAGAAATTTCCAAGTCTACGGGGATTGCTTCTTAGTTTTTAAGTGGAAAGATGGTGATAGGGTGGAGGTAGATTTTGCGGTAGAAATGGATTGAAAAGTTAACAGTTAAGGATCTTTGTGAAAGTTTCCTGCCACTCAACTCGACTCCGTCGCATTCGACTTAAGCCGAAAATAGCAGCACATCCCGTAAGACAATAATTGGCTCCTTGTGATTACCAAATAGTAACAACAACAACAACAAGCTAATAATAAAATAAAATCTTTAATTAAATTCGTACCAAAAGATAATACCGAAAGTGTGTCTTTCTTCTCGATGATAAGGTTTTAATATTGTCACTTGTTTCTCTTACCATCGCCAAAGCTTTCTGTAAGATTTAATCCGCTTAGCGTATCATTCTGTGTATGGCGTTGTGAATATGGTAGATGTTGGCGACAACGTCACCATCTCTAAAACTTATATCAACATCCGCTCGCTTGATTCCGATAACCAAAAAAGATGTCTCGAAAAATCCCTTAAACACACACACACCAACAAATAAGTCGCCAGACGAGTATTTGTTCGTGTATAACGTCTGTATTCGAATGATCGCTATAACGGACGAGTCTTTTTCTATAGATAAAGTGCAAAGCCCTTTGCGTAATACCCTTTCTTACATTCCGATTTTTATACTCTATATGATACATCATCTGTCCATCTGGTCGTCTATCCGTCGGTCCGTCTGTCAGTCTGTCTGTCCATCCGTCTGCCTATCCGTGAACACCATAACCTTCGAAAGGATTGAGCTAGAGATTAGAAATTTTGTATAAAACGGGCAAAATTAGACCATTCCCTCCTCCCTCCCCCATACAAACGAAACAGTTTTTTACAATTTTCTCGAAAACGGTGTGTCATATTGAAAAATTTATGAAGATTAAATATGTTTAAAATATGATTTTACGTAACCGTTCCACACATCAAAATCCAATCGGACCACTCCTTTCCCCTCTCCTATACAAATGAATTTTTTAAATAAAGATTTTGTCTGTCATCATATAGAGTATATTTTCTTATGTTTAGTATCTTCCCTCGACTGGAGAAATTCTTCTGCCTGTGGATGGGATTTTCTGGAAAACGAAAAATTTACCAAGATAAAGAAAATCTGGAGTTTTTCGAGACACGGAGTCAAGTCCTTATAGGAAAATCACTGCAAAGTGGAAAAACCACCTGAAAGAAAAACTTGGCGTGTGGTGGATAATCATAGCGGAAAATTGTCAAAAATTTCCGACAAAGTTTTCCCGTCACTGTAAAAGAAAACCCCAATGAAGTCATAAACGGAAATTCGTGAAAGGTTGAAAGTCTATTCAATTCCTTTGAAAGTTTATTTATGGTAAAAAAGTCATTCGACAATGGAGTGTGTGGGACTACGAAAATATGAATTACATCTTATTTAACCCTAAAAGACACGAATTGTGCTTCAGAGAAACATCTTGTTTTCAAATACGATACCTTTATAGATTTATATAACAAAAAAAGACGAACAAGGAGTTTTTCTCATGAAAAATTGCGCAGTTCTGGGGGTCGTTTATCTTAAAAATGAAATTGGACACAATTGAAACCAAGCTGAACCGAAAAATTATAAATTTGCAGACGAGGATAAAGAGACCGAAGGCCGACGCTTGGGTGAAAGTTGAACCGCGAAGCGGTCTAGCGCGAAGCCCCTATTAATACAATTATGACAATTTTTTGGATATTGAAATCCTAGCGCAAACCTTCTCCGTGAACTCCCACTTCAGTTATCAGCTGAACTTTTAAAATTTTTAATATGAAAATAAAGACCATCATTTCAATGAAAATTGTGGGTGGTTTTCCTCAACTGATAAAATACACTCAAAGAAAAAAATGGTTATATGGATAAAACCGTTGTTAAAACAACCAAATTTTTGTTAAAATTACAAAAAAATTCTCAATCGGAACGAATATTTAACAAAAATCGACTTGCAAATTATGTTTTTGTTAAATCAACGAAACAATTATCAAATTAACAATGCCTAATTTGTCAAAATGACAAAATTTTATTATATTCACAAATTTTTGTTTTTCAAACAATTCTTTTATCAATTTAACAAAAAAAAAAAAAAACAAATGTCAATAGGAACCAAGTTTTTGTTGTCATTGTTTTGAGTGTAGAAATAAAATATTTCTTTTAATTTCAATTTTAATATGACTGCTACCTCATTTTTAAACTGGATAAAGTTTTCCCTGGCGATTTACTCTTTTATGAATAACTGCAGATCAATTTCAATTTTCCACATTTATCAATAACATCCACAAAAAGTGACCCATTTTCCATCCTTCCAAAAAATTCATCCAACCACATTTTCACTCAATCGATCAAATTTTTCAAAGAACTTTATAGCTTCCAGGAATTTCAATACTGACGACTGAATTTCGTGACATAATAAACGAAATTGAGTTGAATTTCGTGTTGCATAATCAATTTTTAAATATTGAAATTGAGTATTTAAATCAAATATAATTACCTTGAAATTACGGTTATTTACAGTGGAGAACCTGACCCGAATAAATACAATAAAAACTTGAAAAGTTAAATCAGTCCATATATTTCTGTACAATCAATTTCCGGAAAAATGGGGAAAATTGGAAGAAATTAAATTTTCTATTTCCAAGTAATAAATTTTCTCGTGGTTTTTTTTCCGAATACGATTTTGTAATTGAACTCAATTTGTTAACTGATAAAATCAATAAACGACTTTTTGTTATTAATATTTAATAAAGAGGAAGAAAAACCATCCGTTTTCTATTTTCCTTTTAAAATGATTCAGAATATGTAAATATTAGACTCTATGCTGTCGGAAAAAATTATCATTTTATGTTATTTTATGTATTTAAAATAAACAAATTTTCTAAAGTCCTATTATGCAAGTTAAATTTTTTGTTATGTTATGCCTGATAACATAAAATTATTCCTGTTATGTTATGTTACGTATGATATCATAAAATTTTTCCCGTTATGGGGCATAAGATAAAAGAGCCTCGGTTAAAAATACTACCATTAATTATGCAAAACGTAGTTTACTTAGGCTGGAGATTGCTGTAATTTTTTTTTCGCCACCAGCGGCGCTTTTCCCACGAATTTTTACCTAAGGAGCATGCGGTGCATTTGTTTTTATTGATGTTTTCTCACAATTTCAAGTCCCTTAATTTATTTAGGGTACCTCCGATCTGCGGTATGCAACAAAAATTGTGCCGCAGGCAAATTTTTTATTAGAAAAAATGCATATATACAATTATTGTTTAAAGAAATTGCGCCGCAAGCAACCATTTTTAAATACCAAGCTCAAATACAGCATTAAATTAACCTAACGATTTTTTTTTAAATTTCCAAATCCCGGGGGAGGTTCCCCCACTCCCTCAACCACCCCCCTTCCTTCCGATGACCATACGTTCTTTTTTTCTTCATTTCCACAATGTTCACACTATTCCATCTTATGTGAGATAATACCTTTAGGTTTTCAAATTACCGGCGCTTTTTTCTAAAGCCCAATTGAGACTGACGATTGCGATTACGATTGCGATTACGATTACGATTACGATTACGATTACGATTACGATTACGATTACGATTACGATTACGATTACGATTGCGATTTGCGATTGCGATTACGATTACGATTACGATTGCGATTGCGATTGCGATTGCGATTGCGATTGCGATTGCGATTGCGATTGCGATTGCGATTGCGATTGCGATTGCGATTGCGATTGCGATTGCGATTGCGATTGCGATTGCGATTGCGATTGCGATTGCGATTGCGATTGCGATTACGACTACGATTGCGATTACGATTGCGATCACGATTACGATTGAGCTTCCTCGACCAATGAGATCAAAGCTTTCATTTCCCTATCGTTGAAAGCTTTGATCGCATTGGCCGAGTACGATAGAGAAATTTTAACTATAGGGAAATGATAGCTTTGATCTCATTGGTCGAGTAAGCCCAATCGTAATCGCAATCGTCAGTCTGAATTGGGCTTTACAGGCTTTTTTGCGAAATATAAATAACGAATTCTTCTAAACTTTGTGCAAAAAATCACACACATCAACTTCGAATAATTTTAATGTAAAACAAATAACAAAAAAAAAACACTTTTGATTTTCTTTATAAAAACAACACAATTTTCCATGTCAAAATATGTTTATGCTGCGATTTTGCTTTCCGCTCAGACAATTGAGGGGAGCTTAGTATCGCAGGAGTCGAACAAATCCTGTTGCCCTCCTCTCTACCCATTGCTCCTGTTTTTCCCTTTCAACGTTATCGGAGGAAAGTCCTTTTTTTTTGCCTGTCCTATTTTCTGCATGAATTGTGTATACATTGGCATATCAGATATAACTGGATTTGAATGTAATGTTGTAATAAATTTCCAGTGTATTCAAAGGCTCGAAATGCGAAAACAAAATTAATAGCTCTCGTGAAAGGAATCGAATAGATCGATCGCATATGATAAGAGCGGCTCTTGTTAAACTTTGCTTAAATGAAAACCTTAACAGCATACATAACAATAACAAGACGATGACGGGAGGGGGTGGAAGCAGAAAAATCTCGAAGGATATACGTGGGCAACAACAACAAAAAACAGGAGGTCGGACCTCTTCGCTGTTAGCTGAAAAGCAGCAGAAAACACCACCCGTCGCCGATAAGACCCAACTATGCCAATAAAAATCTATTACAGCAATCGTAGGTACCTTAGATTCGTCTAAAAATCCAATAATCTTGATATGGAATAAAGTGTTTTGTTATAATAACAACACATCCTCCCGGCCTGTACGCCACGTTCGCGTTTTCCTTGGTTGGTGTGGTGCACAGAAGGACAATCGACCCCCAACTGGTGGTAAATACTTGCAAAAAACAAGGTTTTACCATGGCTTAAGGGTGGAAAATTCTAAAAAAAAATAAAAACTCTTACCTTAAAACCTAAAGTTAAACTCTGACTGACGAAACAACAGACAGCCGGACCGAACCGGCACGCAACAATTCCGCATGGGAAAATTGGTATGCAAAAATTATTTTATTTGAATTTCAGGTACAAAAAGTGAGGTGGGGATAGGAGGGGGAGGTGGCTTGAGGTACTGCGAGTGAAGAAATAAAAATGCAGGCTCCACAGAGGATGGTTGGAATTCCACACGGTATAAAAACGGCATCGGAACTTTGAGGGCCGGGCAGGTTTGTTGTCTGGTGAGTTGTTTATGGATTGTTGGCAACACCCAACGCACGCCCATTTCGGTTTAGTGCGGATATTCTGTAGATGAATTACCTGACGAAGGTAACCTGAACTCAGCTACCATAGATTGTACGATTCAAGAATGCTCCGAAGGTGGTAGTAACGAAACAATTTCATGTTAAATTCGACTGAGTACAGGCAATTTAAAACACCTACAATTATAGTTTTAGATAATTTAAATTTTATACTTTATTGCTGGTTGTAATTTGCTTAACAATTAAGGGTTTAAAATGGTTTAACCAATGTTTTATCACGATAATTTCAACAGAATTTTATAATTACTCTATTTTTAGAGCGGCTATAAAATGAAAATTGGCTTACTGGGAAATCAACAATTTTTTTTCTCTCGAAAATGGAAATGTTTCTGTTTTTAGATGGTCGACATTCAAAATAACTTTTCGTGTGGCTGTAAGAATGTGCAACGCGGCAGAATCTTGAGGCTTTAAGAGTCCCGAATTCCGATGCCTTAAAAATGAGCTCAAATTTTTTTAGGAAATAACTTTTAAGACTGTGACTCTATAGCAATCACTCCCACCGGAAAATAATGTAAGAAAGAATTATGTATCATGTTATTCTTAACAGAAAATCATGAAAACCTCAATCGGTGGTGGTGTAGAGGGATGAATTTAAAAAAAAAATGTTATGTAAAACGATATTTTAAACATATTTTTCATAATTTTCTGATATAATACACCGTTTTTGAGAAAACTGCAAATAAAAGTTTCATTTGTATGGGTGAGGGGGAAGGGATTGTCCAAGTAAAAAAAAAACAGATACAGTAAAAGAGCGCGCAAACCAAAACCGCGCACTGTGAACAAATTTTGGAGTTAGGAACATGTTTTTTTAAACGAAAATTTAAAAAAAACCGCGCAGCTGTGAAATTTTACACTTTATTATAAGTACCGTTACTTTTCCAAAAGTTGATAAAAAACTAAGATTTTTGTAAAATTCATCCACAAAAATTTTCAACTCGCTAGATCAACACGCTCTCGAGTTATTTAAGAAACGTAACACTGACTGACAGACCGACAGTCCGAGACACCGACAGATCGACCAGACCAACAGATCGACCAGATCGACAGATCGACAGATCGACAGACCGAAAGATCGAGAAACCGCGAGACCGACAGACCGAGAGATCGAGAAACCGCGAGACCGACAGCACGGACATCCCCATAATTTTTCATGAAACGAATTTCGAACTAATCAGAAACTTTCTGTCTGCCCCCATTCTCAAGTCGGTCTCCGTCATGAATACAATACTTTCCCTCTGTATCAGAAGAAAGTAAAAATTACCAAGAAAATTGTGGGATTGGCAGATAAAAAAAATTATGACAAAACACTCTTTAGAAAAAAAAACTCCCTGACAAAAATGATAATAAGATCACCTATTTTGAGAAAATCAGATAAGATATTACCAAGGTTTTAAAAATACAACCTTTTTTTCCCAAATTTAAAGCTCCTGCCTTTCGAGGATAAACTTTTTTGTATTAATCTCTAATTTGTGGTCGGTATGGATAAATGTGCCCAACTCAGGTTTGTAAAAATAACTTTCTTAAAAAGAATTGAGTGTAATTTAATTCAATTTAAATTTAATTCGGTCTCTTCCTATTCTGTACTCTCTGATTTAATTAATGGCCATTTTATCCTCATTAAATGTTCGGAAAACACACAAAAAGACGAATATAAAATAATTTAAAGACTTTCTACAAGTTCTCCGTAAGAATTTCACACACAAAAAAGCATCCTTCATGTGTCTTACAAACGTGAATGGTTCCAATGACCGGCCAATCCGAAGGCTTCACTAGATCCTGTGCTTAAAAGAAATTGTATAGAAAATGTACTTGTTTGGTTTTCCATCGTTTTCCAAACACAAAAAAACAACAACCCTGTGAAAGGAAAATGTGAAAGCAAATACTGAAAATGATGAAAAGAGCCGTTTCCGATGAAGTAATGCTGGCGGGTGGGGCAGGGGTTGCCCGAGTAGCCAAACAAGAGATGAAGAAACTGCTAAGACTGCTGGCCAAACACTTTGATAGATTACTAGGATCGGTTGATTTATTGCTAACGCAAATGGTTCAGCCGAAAATGCTTTTCTTCAGGTTTTTGGAAACGGAATCAGTGCCCTATACTACAAGTCCATCCATCATAATGAAAGGAACAAATTGAATCTCGGTTAAGCTTTGGCTTCGGGTAAAAATTCTACCATTTTCCAATTGCCACCGCATTCCAACCATTTAAGAGTCACCGATATCGGAATTTTACACAATTTTCCACAGAAATTCCACTTTAAATCGGAAAACAATATCTTTAAACGGTCAGTAGAAAATTGGAAAACTCCTCAAGTCTGATAGTTTTCTTCCGGAGTTTCAATGTCGTCATCGATAAAAATTCTCTTTCGATTTTATGAAGTTGTCTTCCATGTTTTTTCCACGTTTTAAAGACAATCAAAATTATTAAATTTCAATTTTCTTAGATTACAAATTTATGGAATTTTCAACAATTTATAGCTTAACATAAAATGCTTCAATGTCGAAATAATAAAGTCGTTCAAGGTTGATTTTTCGTTATGACTGGAAAACTCAATTTTCAGACGAATGAAAGTGGGCGAGAGTTTTACTCTCCGATTGGATGGAAAATTACAATAATGAAAATTAAAAAGAAAAACTCTGATCCTTTCTGCCTACAACTTGGGAAAAAACATTGAATGCGTTTTTATATTGTTTAAAAATTTACGATTTATCGGTTTTTTATTTCCCGTCTTAATCAAATTCGCGATTCTCGGTATTACAAATCGACAAAAGCTTTTGGACTACCGTAAATCTCCTGTTTCGTAAGTATTTCTGTACTCATTGACAAAGTCGTGTTTGGAATCCTTTTTTAAATTTTAAAGAAACCAAAAAACCATGCAAGAAATAGCATTTTTCGTACCCCTGGGTGAACTTTTGAACCCGTGTAGTTTCCACTTTGGTGGAGGACTTTTTGGAAAGGGCACAGTCTCTAGTTTGATCCATATATGGCTTCAAAACCCACCGTATCGCAGGGGGATGGTGAGGGGTTAACGAACTTTCTCGTGATTTTTCACATGATTTCTGCGATGATTTCTGCCATGATTTCTGCCATGATTTCTGCCAGGATTTCTGCCATGATTTCTGCCATGATTTCTGTGACATTTTTTTATAACTTCAGCCAGAACTTAGGGGAGACCCTTTAATGCCGAAGCACAGCTTTGAATGGTATCTTTACGGACTTTTTGACTCCAGAATCGGATTCAGTAATCCCAAAAACCACCAGATGATATTTTTTCCGGAAAAGTGACGAAAAGGATAATCACATTATTCTAAAAGGACCTTCCGTTATCCTTACACATTTCTTAATGCCAAAATCGGATTCAGCGACCCCAAAACCCTCCAGTTGAAATTTTTTTCCGAAAAATTTCAGGGAAAGGATAATCATGTTATCCTTACAGGACCTGTTGTTATCCTTACAGACTTTTTAACGTTAAAATCGAAGTCAACGACTTCAAAAAACCCCCAGAATAGATTTTTTCCCGGAAAATTTGAGAAAAAAGTTATGCTTTCAGGACCTTCCCTTATCCTTACAGACTTCTTAATGCCAGAATCGACTTCGGCGATCCCAAAAACCCCCAGACGAGATTTTTTCCAGAAAATTTGAGGAAAAGGACAATCACGTTATATTTGCAGGACCTTCCGGTATCCTTACGGACCTTTTAATGTAAGAACCGAACTGAACGACCCCAAAAACCCCCAGAATAGGTTTTTTCCCTGAAAATTTGAGAAAAAGAACAACCTTCCCTTATCCTTAGGACCTTCCCTTATCCTTAGGACCTTCCCTTATCCTTACAAGGACGAAGTAGAGAAAATTTTGTATTGTCATTGGACTTACGTATGTGTGCAAAATTTCAAGTCAATTGGATGAGTGGAAACATACATAAATTTGAAACATACATACCAGAAAGTGAAGTTTATAGAAAGTTTATAAAAAACTAGAATTTGGACCCGGCTTCGCCCGGCTAAAAGCGTGAGTAGAACAAAATCTAAGAAAACAAAATTCAATTGTCAATTAATTAGGTAGAATAAGTTGTCCGTGCTTTTCTTTAAAAGATTCGGATTTTCTTTACCCCCTCCCCTTACTCCCCCACCTCTCGGGCTACTTTTTAATGGATCTATGTTGGGGCTGGACCCCCGACGAACATCTATGCCAAATTTCAAGCCGATCGGTTCAGTAGTTTCCCCGCGAAAGAGTAACATAACGCAAAAACTAAGTTTCGAAATCACTTTACCCCCTCCCCTTACTCCCCACCCCTCGCGCTACTTTTCCGTATGCCTACGTTGGAACCAGAACTACCACAGACACTCATGCCAAATTTCAAGTCAATAGGTTCAGCCGTTTTTGCGTGAAAGAGGAACAGACAGACAGACAGACGGACAGACAGACAGGCACCAACTCATTTTTATATATTAGTATGATAAATAAAAATCAAAATCAAAATTCAAATCATAATCGATCATGAAGTAAACGTGAAAAGAGCTAAGGATTTTTTTCAAATACCGGCTCTGGTTTGTGATTTTGCTCACTGCTCAGCACTCCTATTAACACGTTGACTGCCAAACCAATTTTGTAAATCTTTAAAAAAATGCCAACACATTTTTTTTGTGATTTGTGCCGTTTTCCACATATACTTTTTTTTGCAATCCATAGCCCCCAGGGAAACATAACTGGCTATTAAAAATGATAGCCATGGCAGTCAATGTGTTAAAGAGACTTTACGATCGAATAAAAATTGTAGCAAAATAAATGCGACTGCGAAAATTCGAAATTTTCCTTACTTAACGAAAAGTAAAAATATTCTCGCTTTAAATATTTCGAAAAAAAAAATTTTGCTAAGAGTATAAAGCTTTGTCCCGCCTTAAAAACGCATTACCGCGAGATATTTGGGTCAAAACGAAGAAAATTTAGCTGGGTTTGCAAAATGATTTCACATTTTGCTATTTTCCACATTCCTGCAGGAAACTAGGAATGAGCTAAGAAAAAAGAAAATACTTACAACACGAGGTGAGGAACTCAAACTCCAACATTTTTATTTTTTTTTCAGATCCGCAGAGAAAATTCACTTGTACTTCTCTAACGGATATTCAGCATTTAGCTTAGCTTTCAGCAAAGAAAATTCTCATTTCATTAAAGACTTTTCTTTATTATTTTTCCTCGTTGTGCCTCATTTTCCTTGGATATACAATATATTTTTTTTCACCATGAGAAAGGAGGAAATTATGAACAAAAGATGAAAACGTTAATCCAAAGAACGGAAAACGAAAAGACTTGGACCAGTTGGAAAAAATTGGAAATTACCATTAACTATAGCAGTGCCCTTAAGGTACGTAACATATTTTCCTTCACAACATGCCAAAATAGGGAACGAACAACAACAATAATAAGTACCTAAAACGATAATGGAAGAAAATTCCATCTTTTCTTATATTTTTTACTTCAATGAGATATAATCTGCTACTCATATAGGCAATAATTGAATTCAGCATCCCACTTCTGAAACGTTTTCTTAAAAATAATATTTTGTAATTGTTGCAATTATTCCACTGCATTATGTTTTCAATGTTCTTCAGTTATATTGACTTTGGTAAATAATTAGCAACCATGTTGGGTCCCAATATTTCCGATCCCACTTCTGAAAAGCGGTTTGGTTCGGTTTGGATTTTTCTCACAGCCAATCAATATCGGTTTACCAAAACCGTCTGCACACATTGCTTCGTGTTCAATTAATTTCTGACTTTCGTCTATAGTTGCATTTTCAATTAATCGACTATGTTTACCCTAGAAACCACGAAATTTCTGTAATTAAACAACCACAAGTGATATGCGAACAAACCCCAATACGGCCACATCTAGACGTATTTTGAATCGCTTTCGTATGTCACTCATCGTTAGTTTATGAATTTCGATTTAAACTTTCAAATTGATCGACATATGTAGAATTTTGAGAATGATTTTTAAGAAATTTTTACAATAAAACTCACAGCCATGGCTCTATTGAAAGCGTGTTTTCCAATCAAATTTTCAAATAAGCTGGCTTACAAATTAATTGAGTCGCTAGCAATGTGTATGCAAAGAGATTTTCATTAAAACTTTCATTGCCAAAAATTTAATCGATTTTTCCCGATAAAAATCAACTCTTCTACTCGAAATTTCAAATGTTTTCAATGAGTTTACAACAAAATTAACAAAGTTTTTGTGTTAAATGAATTACTATTGAATTTGTATACAAAAGGTTTCCAATTTCCACTGAAGCTGTTAATTAAGAATGATAAGTTCAATAGTAATTGAAAATTCTAACACGTTTTCAAATAATTTTAACGAAATGAGGCTACCATTGGACTCAAGGAGTCGAAGAAACAATTTAGAAACACAATAAAACTTTAAAAGGCAATATTTGCCGGCTGTAGATACTTTTAGGCCTTTTTTAAGGAGAAAATAACCGACAACGAAATGAAATTCGTAACAATTTAACCAACTTCCGGAAAAAGCCCGCCAATTCCTACGAAACAACAGAATTCCCCTGAGAAAATGCACATCTTTAAGGCAAAAAAATAAAATTATTAATAATTTTTGGACTTACTGAATATATGAGAAGACGATCCCAGTAGAAAAAGGTCTTAAAGCCGCTAGAGTTTTAATGAAACGGAAATTGTTAGCAATTCTTGACCGGATGGTGTCTGGCGGCAACTCCATTACCGATTTCTTTAGCGGCTCGATTTTCACACTTTATTATAGCGATTTTTAAACACTAAAACACATTTTTATTATCATTTCACTTTAAATTACGATCGCTGATCGCTAGAATCCATTTTGCCACAATTTGGATTCGCTTGCCTTGTCGCGATTTTCACTTTTCGATTTTCGTATAAAAAAAGACTAATTTTCGATTCAATTTTTTGCGAATTAAATCGAAAATCTCCCGTAATTTAATTTTTCACATGATTTACGACACGATTCCCGATTTTTAGCGCCGAAAAATTTAATTTCACTTCCAAATTACCTTCCGATCTACGAGAGCTGTCAAAATGGCCGCTCCTTCCTCAATTTCGCAATTTCCTCATCGATAGAAATCGCAGCTACTGTGGGGTAGACCAAATTCAGCCGTATGCGCACAGCGACACGAATCATTTTCGTTTATCATGTCGTAGTCCTTTGCCTGATCGGATTTTAGGGTTGTTGATGTAGGAAAATAATTAAATTTCCCCATTTACTGAAATTTGAAGAAGAAAAATTAAAAAAAAAAGACTTTTTCATCGTTTTAAAAAGAAATATGACTGAAAATTAGTTTTTTAAAGACTTTTTAAATAAAATTTCACAATACAAACAATATATTTCAATGTTTAAAGAAAAATGTTCGGTTCTTGAAAATGTTTTTCTGAATCTCAGCTGGAAAATTTTTCCTTAATTTCCTCAGGGGTTTTCGGTTGTTGAAAAAATTTGGAATTTCCACAGATGCAAATTTTTTCCTGAGTTTTGTAAGGGATTTTGGGTTGTTGCAAAAAATTTTCATGAATTTTCCATGGAATTTCCACAGATGCAAATGTTTTCCCGAGTTTTACAAGGGATTTTGTGTTGTTGAAAAAAATTTCATGAATTTTCCGAGGAATAGTTTGAGATGGATTTTTTTTTTTGAGTTTTCCGTCAACTCTTCCCTGTGGGGTGAGAAAAAGTCCTGAATTAAATCCCTGAGTTTTTCAAAGGATTTTAGATCAATAAAATTTTTTGCTTCAATTCTCCAACGGATTTTCGGACTTGGAAAATTTTTTCCTGACAAGGAATTTTCGGTTGTTGAAAATATTTTACTAAATTTTCCCAAGACAAAATGTCATAAGTGGTCGTCGTGACTTGAATTTCGTAAAGTGAACCTAAGCTTCATGAATTTTTAGCTGACCCGTTAATTTTTTAATTAAAAAAAAGTATTGTAAAAAGTTGTCGTAGCGCACATCACAACCCACCTCCCCCTCCCCTACAATTTTGGTGAACCCTTCAAGGGTGGGGAAAGCGTAAAAAACAACTTTTTTTTAGGAAGAGGCGAAAATTGTTGGCATAATGGAGTTTTTGGAAGCAGGGTCAGGAGGTGGCGAAAGAAACACTCGAAATCAATAGACAGAGGTCGGGAGGGGGTGAAAATGATATCCAGAATCCACTTTTATGCAAGCAAAAGGGGTGGGAGTTTGTATTCTCAATATCAACGCAAAATCAGCAGAAATCTTCTTTCAGCTTCTCTTTTATAAGCATATCTTATCAAATGAACTGTTTTATGTGAAAATTACCATTTATTGCATATCAATAACTTGTCCAAGTATAAATAGTAATATTTACCACATGTTCACCGAACCTATCGACTTACCACACATGGAATTCGTTCTAGTAAACATTACGAGAAGTAAGATAAAAATATTCACCCGTTTAAGAATCTACAACTTGTTGACATATGTTTACAAACGAAATCGTACTCACAGTAAAAATCTATACCACACTTGAAATAGAGTATAATGGAATCACAAGTGTCTGACAGATTCCACAAGCAGCAGAACCCAATTCGACAAAATAGAAAAATCTAGAAAAAGGCAGAGACCCACCATCATCCGGTCATCTAATAAGCAATTCAAATGTCCATATCAACATTTATGCTACTCTGTACAACATTCAGCAGGATATTGTATTCTTTCGCAGCGTAATGGCCAGACAACACCAACTTTTATGCTCGTGTATGCAGGATCCTTCGAAAGGACCAAATAAAGGACGAGGTTCCATTGAGTCTACGGACTTCATATTCCAACTTCAGAATACATTCGCTGTTTTTTTTCCTGATTTTACAACTTTTCGCAATTGAACCCTTTTTTCGACCCATTCAATGAATTTCCGGGGAAAATAGTAACAACATCGGAGAATTCTCCCAAAGCGCAATAAAATGTTGGTATATTTCCGCACAGGAAAAGCGACATTGAATGAAATATTTGCACATATGTGGGTGGCAAATGTGTTGACAAGGATTTTAAAATCTCCCAACCTTCCACTGTTTGTCCAGTCCGGAAAAGTTGTAAGGCAACACAGACGGTTTGTAAAGGGAAAATTTGAAAGTACTTGAGGCGAATTTTTTTACAGTGGTTTTGGTTACATTTCCCTATTTTTTCCTCGAATTTTCCATTTCTTTGTTTTTCAAGATTTTTTTCACACTACTTAAAGATTTTTACTTTCTTATACGTAGTATAATAAAGTATTGTATTCATAAAAACTTCGACCTCCGAATTTTGCCTAAAAAACATTTCCCGAGCACTCCTGAGTCGATTGGATCATTGTTACAAAAATGTCTTCTGGTCTGTCAGTCTGTTAGTCCGTCAATCTGTCAATCTCTCAGTCTGCCAGTCTGTCAGTCCGTCAATCTGTCAATCTCTCAGTCTGTCTGTCAGACAAGATGTCTCAAAAACTTTTGGAGCTAGAAACTTTACAGGGATGTTGGCAATGGGACGATCCTATCAACTTTTGGTGAAAATCTGTTAACAGAAAGTAACCAAAATGGCGGCTTTTTAAAAATCGTTACTTTTTATCAAATAAAAATTCATATTTTTATGTAAACTAATATTTTATTCGTCAGATAAATTCCGCAGAAACGTTGATTTTATATAAGAAAGTTATGTGCTGTTCACATCAGGTTTTTTCATCACATTGAAATTCGTCCATCTTTCCAGCTTCTGATTGTTATTTCCTTCATTCTCAATTTTCTTCGGTTTTCCCTGTATTTTTTCTTCACTTTCCGTCTCAGCTCTGGCTTTTCCTGTTCCCTTTCTCGTCCCCTCTTCACCATAAATTCAAATGTTTAAAACATAAATTTATCATGCTTTCAACCAGCCATCGTTCAGAAATCTCAAATTTTCTCCTTTGACCCTGAAGGCGATTTCTTTTAATTTTTCCACAAAGGGTTATCGCACTCACTGTTTTTTTATTCCATCATTTTAACCGCAAACCCCTTCAGATATTTTTTTCGTGTGCTTGAGTGGCAACCGACTTTTAATACACGTGTAACAAAGGTAAATAATGTTAAAGAACCGTAATGAAAAAAAAATTAATTTTTAATATTAACAAACGTTTTCAGATCAAAAAGATTTCAGCACAAAGAATTTTTCAGTTAATTAAAATTCGTTTTTTTTTCAATACTTGTATATAAAGATTTAAATCCAGGTTTGTGGAAATCTGGTTATAGCCCTGTTGATACTCTTAAAAGCATTTAGTAAGGAAATTCTTAAATTCTTTAAAGCTAAACGAAGATATTTCGTAAGAGGTTGTGCTTCGTCAGGTTTTCTTCTTGAACGGATTTTTTTTTTTAATTTTCCTTTTATATTCTAAGGAATGAAAATTCTTAAAGAACTATCATGGTTGGCAAATACTGGTATCCTTATTTTTGACATTCAAAAACTTTCAGTAGTTCTTTAATGTTAACGGCGAATGTTATCCGGCCAAGTTCTTGGGCCGAGCCATTTACGAGTAACGTAACTAAACCAAATTTCAAGTCTCTAGCTCCTTTCGAAAGTAAAGGTGTTCACGGACGGACAGGCAGACGAACAAACGGACAAACAGACGAACAAACGGACAGACAGACGAACAAACGGACAGACAGACGAACAAACGGACAAACAGACGAACAAACGGACAGACAGACGAACAAACGGACAGACAGACGAACAAACGGTCAGACAAACGAACAAACGGACAGACAGACGGACAAACGGACAGACAGACAGACAAACGGACAGACAGACGGACAAACGGACAGACAGACAGACAAACGGACAGACAGACGAACAAACGGGCAGACAGACGAACAAACGGACAGACAGACGAACAAACGGACAGACAGACGGACAAAAATGCGGAAATCAAAATCTTTTGTCATCCCTGAGTCAAACCATGACTAATGGTCCGGTGCTGGATTCGATGCATTACGCACGGTATACTAAATCTAATATACTTCTATATGATATATCATATAGAGTATAAAAAATTTCAGGTCTCTCTTTGAATATCATTCCCGCTTTAAAGCACCGAAAATTTTTCCACTCAAAAGTTCCTCATTAAAAATGTCTCCATTATAAATTGTGATAATTTTAAACCCGTGAAAAGTCAATATTTTCAATTTCCATAAAATATGAAAAACTTTGTCCAAGCGTTGACGACCTTTTCCCGCAGAAAAAGCCTCTAGATTCCCACCGAAGCAAAAAAAAAACGCCCAGAAGCCCCACGGACCGCAAAGCTTAAAAAGCACTTGAAAAATACATCATATGCTGGGGTATAAAAATAAACTTTTTTAATAAAACCATTTACTGTGAGCTCTTAATGAGCAACATCAGAACCTGATAAAGTTTCCCAGAAATTATGTAAATTTAATTTTAAAATTTCTCCCATGGCTTTTGCATTTATTTCAGCAGTTGTCCTTGGCTCTCCTGTCCGAAAAAAAAGTTTCAAAAACACACAAGTGGAACGCATAACTTTTTTTGCGTTTTTCTAGTGGTTCGACGGAATAAAAACTGGAAAATTATTACAAGAGCTTCGAAAAATACGGGAAAATAGCAATCAAGATTCAAGTTCGGTGGGAAAATTACGAGGCAAGTTTGTTGTTAAATACAGGAGCCTGTCATAACTTCGACGGTGACTCAGGAAAGTGAAAAAAGTGAAAAAAAACTTCACTCCGAAAAAAGGATGAAAAAGTTTGAAGGAAAATCGTTTAATTTACTCCGTTAAAAGATGGAAAGCAGTTCAAGGGCATGCAAAAATCAAACAAACCGTGCAATTATCCGGGAAAATATGAGGAATTTTCCGCGTACTTTGCCTGAAGAAGTTTTCCGACTTGAATTAAAGCGATCTGAAGTCATTTACCTATGCGGGAATTTCATGAGGATTTGAATTTTTTAAGGGTAACGAAATCCCATTGAAGGTCATTTCGGGAACGCAGAGGATTCATCTTATTTTTCCTAATGACGATTTAAGTGACACGAATTTCCCATGGGGAATATTCACGACACTGAAAAATAATTCTTCCGTAAAAATTCGCAAATCATTTCTGCTCGTCATTTTGCCTGCATTAGTTGGAAAAGTCTGCAAAGACCGATAATATTTGGGGGGATGATGGTTGATGATGGGTGCAGAAACTCTAGTCAAGATTAACTTGCACGGCGGAAAACGCCAGCATTTCATCGGCATGAGACCGCAACTAAGCCGACTTAAGTACTGGCATCAGAACGAAAAGCCATTCACTTGATGAGTTCACTCTTAGAGTGTTCCATTTCCAAAACATTCCAGTTTCATTTCCTGTTCCAAAGACCGGAACGTTTCATACGCAAGTTCTAAAACCCAAACCGTTCGCGAGGGGAACCACAATTCATCGTGGTCGGGTTGTTCTAAAAAAAATTCATTCTCTCTCTCGATTCATTCCAGAACGCGCCATAGACCTGCGCAATTGAGGTGGGTCACAATTTCGTCCCACTTTCACCAGTCCGGCTTTGGGGTAGATCAGTTTTATGACACAATAACCCAAATGCGTTTCTTTTCTTTTCAACATTCTCGACTATGGTCAATAAAACTATTTATTTTTGTTGGAAATCAAAAGGAACGATGGATACACAAATAAGTTTTATTATCCAATGAGAAAGATTGATTCAATAGAAATCGAAATCGGCAATAGTTCGACGGGTATTTCAGTTTCATTTCGATTTTGTTTTGAGGTTTCGAGTTTGGGGTTGGGGGTGGGTTTGATTAGGGTGGGAAATTATTTGCGTTAGTTCATTATTGGGTATTATTGTTCGGAGGTAACAAAGTATGAAACAAATTTTGTTCATCAAAAGGAAAACAAGCATAAATTTCATTGTGTTTATGTGTATACTCTATATGATATATCATATAACAATATATTAGATTTAGTATACCATTTATAACGCATCGGACACAAAAATGAACCACACCAGGGTGTTAGGGATGATAAAAAAGGTTGATTCCGTCTGTCCGTCCTTCTGTTTATCTGTTCGTGAACTTTCGAAAGGATTGAGCTAGAGACTTGTAATTTTGTACAGTTACGTTTCTCGTAAATGGCTACACTAGGCTAATTTCTTGAACGGCCAAAGTTGGACCATTCCTTCCTTTCCCAAACAAACGAAACAGTTTTTCCACAATTTTCTTGATAACGGTGTGTCGTGTGTCGTAAAATTTTACATATTTTTTTCCGAAAGTAAATATTGCAGAGAAATGTTTTCCGTTGATCACAACCATTGAATATGTACAAATATAGAAGAATAATGATTAGTTTTCACCTTGGGCCGATGGTGGCGATAGTGTCTGCGGTTCAAGTATTAAATAAAAATCCCCCAAACTTAAAGCTTAGGTATGTGTATTAACTAAAATACCCTAAAACTTTAAGCACAATGGAAAATTTGTAATCGCAATGATCGCGGTTTATCATTGTGTGCTGTACGTGTTCAGTTCATTCCTCGTATGACACCATAAGAATCAACGCAACACCGCTTTGCTTCTTAAATTTGTGCGTGCTTTTTGGTCTGGGATATTTGTGGGGAAATTCTCAATTTGAATCTAAACTAAAAGCTACAATATTACATAAAAATGAGACAGAAAGAACGATTATTAGCCTCACTATCGCCACCATCGGCCCCAGGTGAAAACTAATCATTATTCTTCTATATTTGTACATATTCAATGTCACAACTAATATTTTTTTTCTGTTCGCGAGATCATTGCCATACTGGCTCCAATTTTAAATAATTCAAATACAAGAAAAAAAAACCTCCCCATCCACTATAGAAACTTTTCAAAACTTTCGGTTTCAGATACCAAATTTATAAAATCCCCACTGGAAGGATTCCAGTAAAATTAATCACCAAAGGTTTTCGCTTTGCCAGTGAATTTAAGCAATCTAAAGCGTATGCCCGCGAGGATAAGAAAACCGGTTCTACCTGAAGGCGACAAACAGAATTTTAAATTCAATGCGAATATGCAGCATCGCAATTACGGATAGCTTATAAAATATACACGTCTTGGTCGCAGAGCCACGCCACCAACGTGGGCAGGAGTTTTTATGATCCTGCTTGGAGATCCTTCTGTTTGTGGGGTGTCCCCCCACTCTTGTCCTTCTCCTGGAACATTTCGCTTGCTGTCGCATAAATCAGACACATAATTAACTTTTTTTTTCTGCTAATTCGTTCGTTCTGTTTCTGCTTTCTATTTGCTACTTTCCACTTTCCCAACGTTACGTACCTGCAAGGAAGAACCTAATTAAAGAAGGCCAGAAGTGCTACTTGAATGAATTATGATGCGAGATTCATTTGCTCACTTATAAAACTCATTTTTTACAGTCTTTCCGGCCAGAACATACAATAAAGGTGCACTTTTTCCACCGATTTTTCATGAAACTCAACGATAAAAAATATATATACGAGCGCAATTCCGTTACATTCCTTGGGAGTCCTTGGGGAATCGATGTTACATTCTCCTCCACAGTTCAACATTTTTTTAAATGCAAAAAGTTTTCCATTTTGCCGGAATTTTTATTATTAAAATGCCATAAACGGAGATTTAAAATTTCTTATTTGAATCGAACCAAAATGTACATAACAATAGCAGCAAGAGTAAATATCCTTAGTAGAATTGCATAAGTTTTGAATTCTAGTTCGATTTAACTGTCGCGAAAACCCATCGAAATTCTAAGTTTTTTTCCCAGATTTTTTCTTACCTATGACTGGTTGCGAATTTATTCTAGTATACAGGATGAAAGTGCATTTATTTCCCACACGAGGGAAATGAAACTCCTGTATACAATCTAAAGCAGGCACCACAAGAAAAATCTTCATTTTCCATTCGTGCATAGTCGATATTTACACAATGGAAATATCTGCAATATTTAAAAGTTTCCATTTCTCGTTTCCCGGCGGGGGATTTTTTTTAAACTTTATCTTAAGTATGTTGCTTTATGTAAATATCGGGATCCCAACTAAAAAGTATCAAAGAATCACAACATTTTAAGTTTCCAGCTCAATTCTATTCGGTGTTATAGGAGAAGGTATGATTTTCGCTTACTTAGCAGTTTTTCTGTTGTTCTATAAGAATATTTTCCCGTATAATAAAATCAGAAAGTTTAATATTAGTACATGACCCATTCTTGTTGTTCAACAAAGTTTGCCTTTCAACTTTTGTGATTGTATTTCGCAGCAAGTTTGACTTCTTGCATTTTCAATAAGTGCAAGAATTTATCCAAGTTTCACAAAAGATTTACTGGAAATCATTGAAAAATTTCAGTGTTGTAAGGATTTTTTTGAATTAATGACGAAAGAAATACTTAGAAAAATTTTATGTAATAAATATTAAAACTAGTCATGAAAATCTTGTTTATTTTTTGCAAAACAAACAGTTTTAAAAGCAGGACCCATAAGAAAAGTCTTTCAAAACTACCATAACAAACTTTCCTGTAAAAAAAATCATTCAAAAACATAACAAAAGCTATAATTGCCAATCTGGCAATCATTGGAGACCCGTATGGTGATATTCGTATCAAAATTCGAACAGTTATACCAAAATTCCAATTTTAAGTCAAACTTTCCAATAAGATTTTTTTAAATTTGTTCCAATCGGATTTTGATGTATGGGAGTTTTATGTAGAATCATATCCTAAATAACTTTTGTTCTTGGACTTTTTTGATAAGATGCACAGTTTTTGAGATATTCACAAAAAACGATTTCGTTCGTATGGGGGGTACCCCCCCTAATGGTCCATTTTTGCCCATTAACGAACTTAGCCTCGAATTTTACGAAAGACGGACCTGTGCAAAATTTCAAGTCTCTAGCTCAATCCGTGCGCCCGCAATCCGCGCCACAGACAGACAGACAGACGGACAGACAGACGGACAGACAGACGGACAGACAGACGGACAGACAGACGGACAGACAGACGGACAGACAGACAGACGGACAGACAGACAGACGGACAGACGGACGGACATACAGAAATTAATTATTTTTATTATTCTAAACATACTGGTGTAATTCATTTTTGTGTGTGATGACGGGATCTTGGCGTTACAAACGGTAAGGCAAAGTTAATATACCCTTTGGTTTCACCATACGGGTATAAAAACAGAAATGCAAACCGGTCTTTTGAACCGATCCAAAAACCACTAAACCATTGAAATTTGAGTGAACCAAAACCAAACTATAAACGAACCCATAAACCAAATCATAAACCAAACCATAAACCAAATCATAAACCAAACCATAAACCAAACCATAAACCAAACCATAAACCAAACCACCGGAACCGATTTTTTAAATTTTAGAACTCAAAACCAAAACCAGAAACAAATTTTGAAACTTCGAAACCAAAACCAGAACCAAATTTTGAAACTTAAGAAACCAAAAGCTGGAGTGAAAAACTTCACTCAATTATTTTGGGTTTAAACCGGGGTACCAATCATGTATTCCGACGCGTCTCTGTCTTTCGACTTTGACGCAGCTTTTAACTCTTGACTTCGCCATATCTGCAGATTGAAATTTCGCGGAATCGTCACTATGAATCGAAACATGATTCTGACTGTCACTCCAGGAAATTTGAAGATGCTGATATGGCGAAGTCAAGAGTTAAAAGCTTCGTCGAAGTCGAAAGACAGAGATGCGTCGGAATACATGATTGGTGCCCGGTTTTTTTAAATACTTAATATAAAAATTTTCATTCGATGTTGTATAAAAAACGAATTTTCGCTGTTTTGAAACTTCTAGATTGAATTTTTGAACCCTTTAGAGTTTAAATGTGCCTTTTTGAATAAATTGGTTCACCAGAGCTGTGTATCAGAAAAGCGAGACAAAAACATAAAAAATAAAAAATAAAATATTTTATTTTTATTTTATTTCAATAAAAAAAAACAAAATTTGTTTTAGAGACAAAATTACGAAATTCAATCGGATTTCAGAGAAACTTCAATCAAAATAAACAATTTAATTTAAATCAAAATAGTAACGGCTAGGGAATGCAATACCGGTATCCCGGTATCCCGAAAACCGGGATACCGGTCATTTTTGTCCGGTATTAAATCCCGGTTTTCGAAGATTCAATACCGGTATTTCGGTATTGAATTAAATACCCGTATTCATTTTTGTCCGGTATTAAATCCCTCATTAAAGTCTTTCTCACCTAGGCGACGACGCATGCTCATTCATGTGATGGACGCAAAATCGGTATTGTTGTTTTAAAAAAATACTTTCGTTTAGATTGATTTGTATATTTCATACTTATATTGCTCCAGGAGAGCGTGAAAGATTGTGGCGAGCCAAAGGGTTTTCTTCTAATTTGGAAGACATTTCCATTTCACACCAGAGACAAATAGTTTTAGAAGTTGATTCTGTATCGCAATTGCAAAGCATTCATTTTCCTATTACCTATTAATATCATCGCATAGAACTGTAAAGCAATGCACGCGTGTCCAGTCACCTAATGTGTGAATTGGCATGAATTCATGCCATTTCACACATACTGTGTTATAGCAAATATCTTAAAAACGGTGCATCAAAAAAGTGAAAGAAAAGTGAAAGAAGTGAAAGAATAAAAGTTGTTTAGGATATGATTCTACATAAAATTCCCATACATCAAAATCCTATTCGGAGAATTTAAAAAAAATCTTATTGAAAAGTTTGACTTCAAAGTGGAATTTTGATACAACTGTTCGCTGTTCGATTAAACTTCAAATAATGCCATATCACCAAACGGGTTTTCGATTATAGCTTTTGTTATGTTTCTATCTGCGACTTCACCAAATGTTAGCAAATTATCGAATTGACTGACCGACATCCGTAAGAAATTTCGACACAATTCGGATTCTTCAAAGCGCAATTCGACCATCAATTTGGAAAAGAAACCCTCTTTCTCGCGACGCGACACCCAATCCTTTGTCCAACAACCGCGCTTTCGACCCATCGTCGTAAAGGTTTTCGTCGTCGTCACTGGTCTCCAAAATATAGGCTGGCAAAATCGCCATATTCATCATATCCTCATATTTTTTATATGTACTAGCATAAATTTTAGAATGCCAAAAAACCATAAATAATTTAAAAATTTTTGGGAAAAATCGTTATCCTTACAGGACCTTCCGTTTCGAATTTTGAAAATCTAATATCGGATTCGTGATTAGCGACTCCATAATGCGGGGAAAAATGGGAAAAAGGATATTTGTGTTATCCTTACAGGACCTTCTGTTTCAAATTTTGAAAATCTAACATAGCTAAGAACCTGCTCCTGGCAACGCAGATCATTTTGCAAAAAACGGCGTAAAAATCGATAGCAAATCAGTGTGTCAGACGATTTCGACTGTTGTTACACATCTTTCATCATCACACCTTTTGAGACTTTTCACTCCGTCTGATAACTACTCAATCTGGGTCAGTGTGTAACTGTGTGAAAAAATTTCGTGTGAAGACTAGCGTCGTTAACACGTTTTGGGACAAAAATCCGATTGTGTGGAAAAAATTTCACACCGTCTGATAACAACACATTTCAAGTGTGAGAACGTGTCGTGTCAAATGTGTGTGAAATGTGTGTTGAGTTTTTTTCGTGACGTCAGTCATCACGCGTGTTAAGGTTTTGTGTGCTCGTCTGATGCTACATAGCTTAAGTTCGGTGGTGGAGATAAAACCAGACGAAAATTTACTGAAATCAAAACTGCACACCAAATAAACTTTTGGGTGTGTATTCTTAGTTATTTGAATCTTAAAAATAAAAGTACAACAAATTTTTTGTGACAAATATTAATTAACAAATAATTTCGTTGAAAACCGGTTTTAAAACCGGGATCCCGGTATTATCATTTTACAATACCGAAATACCGGTATAAAGATTTCCTCCGGTATTGCATTCCCTAGTAACGGCTATATTTAATAAAACTCTCATTTTCACAACAAAAAAAAGAATTATTAAATAATTTACATTTTATGAATGGCATTAAAAATTCCTCTAATCCTTGCCTCATTTCAATGCATTTTATGAAACGCAACAAATTAAACAATTTCCATTTCGTGTGCTGGAAATAAATTTCGTTAATTAAATTCATTTTTATGTTGAATAAAAAGATGAGATTGGCTGGTATCATAACGAATGCATTTTAAGTACCCTCGTAGTTATACTTAGTACATTTTATTTGTTTTCATAATTTTTTGGTCTGGTTATTTTTTCTGATTGAATTTGTGTCCACGTTTCCCTTTTTTCTGTGGAGTGGTTTATTATGGAAAGTTTAACAGATTGTAGAGAATTTCGTTAAAATTCCATGCGAAATAAACAGAAATGGAAATATTTTTATGTATTTTTGCTTATTGCATTTGAAAACAATACAAAAGCTCACGGATTTACTTTCCGTATTTTGAAACGCTCGAACGAGGGACGTGGAAAAATTTAATTAAAAGTGTTGAAAGTGGTTTTCGTATTAAATATAATTTTTGCATTTCATTATGCAAATCATATGCAATGAATAAAGTAACGAATACTAGTTGGTTCTTTGGTCCTTTTCTGGGGAAATTTTAGTTATGGAGAGGTACTTAATTATCACATTTTTGAATTTTGAAAAGTGAACAATTTAATTGGACTTTAGTTGGTTTTTCACATGAAAATGTGATTGTTTTAACATGAAAATGTGATTGTTTTCACATGAAAATGTGATTGTTTTCACATGAAAATGTGATTGTTTTCACATGAAAATGTGATTGTTTTCACATGAAAATATGATATTTTTCACGCAGAGGCAGAAAAATCCTGAATATGTCAGAAAAAATACCTAAAAGATGAAATTTTTTACCTCAGCATTCTTACAAACCGTCGAATAGTTTCATATTTCCTGGGCAATTAAATTAAACAAGGATGCATACATCAAGGACGCCTGCGAATTCTGGTGAGAATGTATAGGGGGGAAATAAAACAATAGTTATAAAAAGTTTTGGTAAAGCCCAATTCAGACTAACGATTGCGATTACGATTACGATTGCGATTGCGATTACGATTGCGGTTACGATTATTAGGATTCCGATTGCGATTACGATTACGATTACGATTACGATTACGATTGCGATTGCGATTGCGATTGCGATTGCGATTACGATTGCGATTACGATTACGATTACGATTACGATTACGATTACGATTACGATTACGATTACGATTACAATTACAATTACGATTACGATTACGATTACGATTACGATTACGATTACGATTACGATTACGATTACGATTACGATTACGATTACGTAAGCGATTACGATTACGTATGCGATTGCGATTACGATTACGATTACGATTACGATTACGATTACGATTACGATTACGATTACGATTACGATTAAGATTGCGATTGCGATTGCGATTGCGATTGCGATTGCGATTGCGATTGCGATTGCGATTGCGATTGCGATTACGTATGCGATTGCTATTGCGATTGAACTTCCTCGACCAATGAGATCAAAACTTTCATGTCCCTATCGTTGAAAGCTTTGATCTCATTGGTCCAGAAGCTTCAATCGTAATCGCAATCGTTACTCTGAATTGGGCTCAAGACTTTAGCTTTGCGGAAGCCGAAATTCGAGCTCAAGTAAATTTGTTTTTGAGTAGCCTGCGACGAGTTATGAAATACATCAAAGACGTTTATGTCGGAAATTTACCGTTACAAAATAGTACCTATTTGAAGTTATAAAAATCGCACATTTTAAATCATTGTATCTTCCAAACGAACCATCCGATTGCAATAAAATTTGGTGTAAAAGTGGTGTTTTTAGTAGAAAAATATATGACTAAAATATCGGTATGGTAGACTTAAAAAATGCCTTTCAAAAAAAAAACTGGCTTTAGTTTACAGCCTTATTAATAAACGTTAGTTAACTTTTATCAATGGTTTACGCAGTGGATAACTCGAAATTCTTATTAATAAAAAATTTTAAGAGTTAACTGACGTTAGTTAACTCTGTGTTGGCTAACATACCGATTCTCTCGAGTTAACGAGTTGATAACTCTTGACGGCACATAACTCTTGCAATAATGACTATAAGAAACAATGATCCATTAAAAAAATGCAATTTATGTTATTATAATTATATTATCTTATCACTTGAACACCACTTTTCTGATCGCTTTCCTTCAATTTTTAAATTTTCCACTTTTAATTACTTTGCAGTGAATCACAATTAAAATAAAAACATTAATTTCACTCCTATTTTAATATTGTCTCCAAGGAAACGGATTTAAAAAACCAAAATATGACTTATTTTAATATCGTCTCCAAGGAAACGGATTTAAAAAACCAAAATTTGACTTAAATGTAAAAGATTTTCGTATTTTTTGGTACAATTCGCACAAGGGTTGCCGTATTCCAGCTAAATTTTTAAATAAAATACGAGTTAGCTATTATATGGAGGAAAATTTTTTATTAATAAGAATAGTTAACTAATGTATAAGTTTGCTATCTCGGAGTTAGTTAGCACATGAGTTATCTCCGTGTTAGGGATTTTTTATTAATAAGGCTGTTAATTGTTGTTTTCAATATTAAAACCTTAAGCCTAGTATGCAGTTCGAGTAAAATGGAATTTTCCATACAAATTTAACACTGCGCTTAAATTTAACCTCAGAAATTTTACCAGGCGGTACGCAGTTCGCTGGTAAAATGATGTGAAAAACTCATGTTGCAATGTTGCCTCACTAGTTGGCGTAGAAAGTCTCCACTTGATTTTACCAGCATTTTAACTGTTCGGTACATTAAATTCGAGGTAAAAATTTGACAGATGAAAATAATAGAGGTTCTGTTTCCAGTTTTCTTAACGAGTGTGGTTTTTTAATTGTGTGTGCTCGGCTGTCAATGTTTTTTTCTCCACAAACAGTTTTTACTTCGGTTTTAATGTGCCAATTTGGAGACCGCGTTAAAATTTCATTTTACTCGAACTGCGTACTAGGCTTTACCTGATATTTTAAAAGGAAAATCTCAATTAATGACCAACAAAGAAAGCAAATAATTTCCTGCATATTTTCCTTTACCGGTTTTTACGTATCTTTAACGGTTCTTGAGATATTTGAACAAATAAATTATGTCATATAATTCAATTACAGTGGAACCTTCATATTCTACCTATAAATTGTTTCTGCCTATAAATTTTTTCATAAAATATGAAGTTCTGCTGTAATTCCATAAAATTGTTTAAATTAATATAAAAATTCTATATGATGCAATAAAAATTCTGCTGATTATACATTTTTTAAATAAAAATATTGTTTTACTTCCTCTCTAAACAATAAAATGTCAGTCTCAATGATACTAGAAATCGACATTCAAATTTCTGCTAAATTGAATCATCTCGAATAAATTTTATGAAGTGATTCTTTGCTATTCTACCGGAAAAATATATTTGTTAGAATTTTCCACGTCGTTTTCAACATGAATGAGAAAATAATACAAAATTCAACATCCTTCGAGAAACGGAAAAAACAGTATTTTTTTTTCTTTTCTTTTTGTTGTTTCTTTGGATGCAAATTTTCATCCATCCCGAAAGTATTTCCGTTCTATTTCATGTGAGGTTATCCCAGCCAGTATTCATCCCCCAACATCCACTAAAAGGTAATTCACTGCTCCTACACGCTGGTTGCTGGGGGTGAAAACGATGGGCTGAACGGTGTGCTGGTAGTTTTTGCAGATTGAAAGGTGGATTCATGCCATTACGGCTGAAATATACAAATTCATCGGCTCGAATCTTATAAATGTCTCATTGTTTTGCCAAGTATCGATAGATCTTAAGACTAGACTCCTGTGCCAGGATATTTGATTGTCGATGCTGAAACTTCCCTTTTGATGAAGAGATCTGATTGCCAAGTCGAATTGCTACAATTCGCTGGAAATGCCTTTCGTATTTGGCTTTAGTGCGTCTGTATATCTCATAAAATGGGTTTTTATTTTCCTTTCATTTTTCATTTGGTATAAAAGGGGCGGTAAAAGACAGATTTCGGTTTATCTTCAAACTTTGATATTATATTATTTTAGATTGATTTTTTTTTGTGTCTCTCTAGGCTTCATTTCTTCGTTTTCGTTCATTAGGTCGGGGGAAAATGTTTTTTGTGGCTTTATTGAAAAGTATTTTTAATAATCTTTAATCATATTCCCTTGGAGTCCTTTTGAAATATTAAGCTCTAAATTTAATCACATTTTTTACTCATTTTTGGGATTTAAGGCAATCAAATTTTAGGTGGAGTTTTATCTAAAATATACCTTTTTCAAAAAAAAAATATTAGAAAATCAAACAAAAAAAATCCTTAGCAGCTTTTGAGGAACATTCGTTTGGGTACAAGTTTCAAAATTTCAATATCTTACTGCTGATAAATAAAACCGAGGTTTTGGGGAGGTTTTCATACAAAAAAGCTCCCCAAAACCTCAAAAGCCACCCAATTTTCCTGAGAAAAAGCGAAAAACGGATATTTGCTTTATGCTTGCAGAATTTTTGGGGTCGCTGAATCCGATTTCAGACAAAAATTGAAATTTGAGTGAATCCATACCAAACCATAAACCAAACCACTCTGAAAAAAATATGTCTGAGCCGAACCAAAACCAAACCAGATTTAAAACTGAAAAAACACATAAATTTCAATTGAAACTGACTAAATTGAGTATTTTTAAGCATTGTAAACGTCGTTTAACTAGAAAAACGTTAATGACATTAAGGTCATATAATTACCTTTCAAAAAAGTCTAATTTGAGGAAAATCGGTTCATTAGTTTAAGAGTTTCGATGTAATAATGCACATTATTATTTTGACACCATTTTTCTTAGACAGCCTGCGATTCTGTGTGAGTGCAAGATAGACCACCACCACCTTTACAATTTTTTTCATGAAATGGTCCATATAATCACCCCTTTCAGGATTAGCCTCTGTGTCTGATACACTCTGTATATCCTTGCTCTTGAGATATTCTTACAGATTTCTTAATGTCAAAATCGTATTTAGCGACCTCAAAAAGCCCTAGATGAGATTTTTTTTCCGGAAAATTTGAGGAAAAGGATAATCACGTTGTCCTTACAGGACATCCCGTTATCCTTATAAGGACGAAGTAGTGAAATTATTGTATTGTGTGCAAAATTTCAAGTCAATCGGATTTGTGGAAGTGGGTCAAAATTATATTGTAATATTTGACCCTGACAGACAGACAAACAAACAGATACGAAGAACTTTTGCACAAAGATTATTCTTAAGGTGCCGCTCCACATGAGAGTAAATGCCGGCGAGAACCTCTCGATAGCAGCTACCCGCAAATGGACACGTCTCTGAGAGTCGCTCGCAGAAACTCGCAAAAACTCGCGAGCTAGTTTCTGCGAGCTGTCAAAATTGATTCTACTCTCTAGTCGACACGCACCCACTGAGCTCTCGGGGAGTTGCTCGCCAGATACGAACGGCGTTTGAATTTCGCTAGTAACTCTCAAGAACTCGCCAAAGCAAGATGTCAAAAAAATCAAGATTTGGGCTTGAAAAGAGAAAATTCGCCGAAATTCACTCTCGAAATTTACTCTCAAATGGATAACTCTCGAGAGTTTTTGAGAGTTACTGGCGTATTTACTCTCATGTGGAGCGGCACCTTTACGTCACAGGTGCAGAAACAGAAGGTCCTGTAGGGATAACGCAAATATCCTTTTACCCATTTTTCCAAGTTTTTAAGTTGTTTCTTTGTTTTTTTGGTGCAAAAAAAAACTTATCCGAGAAACTTTAACCCGGCAACGACGAGTATGCAAGCTAAACAGTAAAACAATATATTTATCTCGCTTTTATTTCTAAAACACAGCAGCCAAAATAGATTTTCTCCTTTTCAGTATATTTTTTAATAAAAGTTTTTGTTTATAAAAAGATTAAAAAATTCGGGCGAATATTCTTTACTCACTAAGATCTTTGGAGGAAAAAAAATCCCACACAAAATCACTAATTTCGAAAAAAAATCAAGAAATAAAACCGATTAACAATGCTATTTCCTACCAATTACAGGTAGCGGATGAAAATCCCAAAGTAAATCTTTTCGATCGATTAACAAGGAAATTAAGTGAATAAAAAAAAATACAAACAATAAAAATTACTATAGTTTAATCGTTCAATCTACAGTCGTTAATGCATACACACTCGTATAGATATAGTAGATTGGAAAACAAGTACCTAACATTTAGAGCCACTTGAATGAGCAAAATAACAATTCACGTGGTGGAAAATTCCTCCCCCGCCCCAAAGACCAACAAGGACCCAAGGACGACATTATTTGCCGATCGTTAGATACTGCCAAGCAACGAGTGGGCTTTACCCGAAAAACTCACCTTCGTGGATCGTTGAAATAAAACAAGTGGAATTAACGTTAATTACCAAATAAGTGCAATGTCATTGAAGCTCATTAAATCCCTCGGGCGATGGGGGGAGCGCGGAGAGATACGGACGATTGAACAATATTGTTAACCTCTTTACCAACGTTTTGTGACAATTCGCTGTACGCTACATTCAAACAACGTTACCTTAACTATTGTGAATTGGTCGTGCATGACCCAATTAGCATTTGTAACTTAAATTTTATCTGATCGAGAATTCCGACCCATCGAAAGCCATTCCCCTTCCCATTTTGAGGACAACCAATTGGAATCACAATTTTCTACGAGAATATCCTTCCACCCCCTAATTGTCCTGTACGGACTTTATTGTATTCGAAACTGAATTTCGTACTTCCGACAGAAAATTTCCAGCATTTGTTCGTTGGTTCGACTTGGTTGCTGTGTGTGGGCTAAGTGTTAAGGGATGAAAAGTGTATCCCCAGTTGCCAAGGGTTCTGTTCAGTCCCAGCACAGCGGGTTTCGATTCTGAACATGGACGACGGGTAACTAACTAACTCCCAAATGAAAGTGTCCATGAAGTTCAAAATTACTTCGTTTTTTTTTTAATTCCACAGAAGTATTGAAATCAACCCAATTTCAACCCACCCCCATACAAATTTTGTTCGTTTTCTTTGTTTCTTTCTCAAAGAAGTCATCAATTTCTGTTCAGTGTTATTCATAGGACCACGAATATCCTTCTACCCCCCGGGTGGTGCTTTGTTGCTAGCGGCGTTCTTCAGTTTTCCAACATTTTCCCCTTCAAGATTATAAGGGAAAAAAATCGATCGAATATGTCACAGCTCCTTGATTAAATGTTTTTTCATTATAATTGAGTTAAAACGATTGTTTTTTTGTAATCAAAGATTATTAGAGATCAAGATTGAGGCATAAATGTCATTTCGAATAATTACAGGAGACAGGACGGTTTAAATTAATGATTTGGTCATTTTTCTATCAACGATAATGGTAGGTATAATAGAATGGCATTTTCAAATTACTTAATAAAATATATTACGGTGTAATTAGCTTCACTTATTAAATGCTATCAGGGGTATTTTAGATAATTGCGAATTGTTTTAGTTAATTTTTCGGAATTTCTATTATTTAAAGGTTTTTATACTCTATATGTTAAATAATATAGAAGTATATTAGTATTAGTACACCGGTTGTAAGGCATCGAACCAATCATCGGGCACAAAAATGAACTACACTAGGGTGTTAGGGATGACAAAAGATTTTGATTTTCGCATGTTCGTCTGTTTATCCGTCTGTCTGTCCGTCTGTTTGACCGTCTATCTGTCCGTCTGTCCATCTGTCTGTCCATCTGTCTGTCTGTCCGTCTGTCTGTCAGTCTGTTTGTCCGTCTGTCTGACCGTCTGTCTGTCCGTCTGTCTGTCCGTCTGTCTGTCCGTCTCTTTATTCGTCTGTCTATTCGTCTGTCCGTCTGTATATCCGTCCGTGAACACCATGACTTTCGAAAGCATTTATTGACTTTATGGAGAAATTTAAACTCTCTATCTTTGCACAGAGATTTAAAACATCATTCTGTGAAGATCCATTAGAATCGAAATTTTTCCAGCTCCTCATTGTTTCAATTAAAATTAAATTTGATTTCATTAAAAGCTTTTACTTACCTTGCTTTCGTGTTTGTCTGTCGGGGTCAAATCTTGCAATCCAATTTTGACCCACTTCGACTCATCCGATTGACTTGAAATGTTACATACACGTAAGTCCGGTGACAATACAATATTTTCTCTACATCTCCCTTGCAAGGATAAATCAAGGTCCTGTTAGGATATCGTGATTATCTTCTTCCTAAAATTTTCCGGAAAAATCTCATCTGGGAGTTTTTGAGGTCTTTAGATCCAAATCTGCAATTAAGAAGTCGATAAGGATAATAGAAGGTTCTGTTAGGATGATTAAAAACAAAATGACTAAAAAAATACTTTTTTAAAAATTTAAAAAAGCTTTTATTTAAAAAATGTACTAAAAAGAAAAAAAAATTTTGTGGGCACTGTGTATCAGAAATAAAAGCAGGATAAAAAAAGCATAAAAAACAAAATAAAATAAATATTTATCTCGCTTTTATTTCTGATACACAGTGCCCTCTTTTTTCTTTTTAGTGCATTTTTTTTAATAAAAGCTTTTATAAAAAAAATGTTTTTGTTTTTTTTTTATTAATAAAATCCGAAGGTAATTCATCAAATTTTTCCGAAACCCATGAAATCACAAAAAAAAAACGATATTGAATTTTCCCCACTAATATCCTTGACAAATTTACAGCTGTTGATGTTTGCACGTAAACAAAGAAAAGTAATTTACCGAAGAGCTGAATGTTTTAAAGTGTCACATGAATTTTTAAATGAAATTAATCAACTCGAGTCAACAAAGTTATCGTGGTAATACCCCAAAAAAACCATCATGAATTTCATTTGGGGGCTTCTGAACTTTTTAATCTCATAAGTAAACGTCTCTGATGTCAGTTTGCCTTTACACAACACAAACGATAACTTTTTAAATTGCTTGAAGAAAAATACCGAAATAAACCCATTTTCCACACATCACTTCATTTTATCTGCTATCATTTCAGATACCTATCGAGGAAAAGCCATACAACAAAAAGGAAGAAAATTCTTGGAACAGAAAAAAGGGATCCGACGTAATTTTGTGCATTTTCCAGTTGAAACTCAAATAAATACTTGATTTACCAAGAAAATGAAAAAAGGGGTAATAAACATTGATTTTTTGGGTTTTATGAATTTTCTGTCATGTTTTTTTATTCGGTGAACTCTTTTTAATCGTTAGAATGAAGTAAAATTCTCTCAAGTATTTATTCATGGTTTGTTGAAGGTCCTGAAGACATTTCTCTAGTCGGTCAAGATACACATATGTGTCCAGTAAAGTCAGTTTACTATTTGTAAATAGTTGTAAAGCATTGTAAATTCCCACTTCCAAATGGAGGTGAACTTTGTTCGCTAGAATACGGAAAAAGATCACTCGGCCAAAAAATCAACTCCACTTTTTTCTGTGAGTGCAGGTTCGATTTTTCCTAGATGTTCACTCGACTCTTAGAAATCTTTCTTTAAAAATTGTAAAAAAAAACCTTACGCTATTCCCGCCAAATACCCATGAAAAATTTTAAACTAATCTACACGATTTGGGTGAAAAAATTTCCCATAATTTAAAACCACAACATTTCCAACTTCGCCAATTTATCCGCCCAAATACCGATAGAACTGCAAAACGAAAAACAATGAAAATCCCATTCAAGTTCCATCATCTCACCTTCTTACCATTCTTTACTGGAAATCTAAAGTATCCGAAGACATTACGAAGGTGCATATGGAAAAATTACAAGGATTCCTGCAAGCATTCATCGTGTATGTAGTTTTATATGCCAACGATAAGAGGACAAAGTGCTAGTTTTCAAGTGCCATAAGTTTGCAACGTTAATCACAATCTTGGAAAAATTTTCTCCTTTTTTATCTGTTTTTTTTTCTTCTAAAAACTAAAGATAAAAACTGCACCTTTTCAGATTAATGGCCAAAAAAGGGTGTACTAAGAGAACATATATAGCTGGAGACACTATGATTTATGTATCCGCAGAGCTATAATTATAAGCGATTTTTCTACAATAATAGTTTTTATGTTGTTACCGGGATGGTTTAACCCGTTTATGTTTTAAAAATGCCAAAAAAATATCCAGAAATTGTTTTTTAACCATTTTTACGAAACTCTTATTATCCTTACAGCACCTTCCGACAGATCCGTGTCATGGCAAAGTGGCGATTTTTGTGGATGATTGGATATTTTGAAAGAAAGTTTGTCTCAATTTTTGTTGATGATTTAAAAAGAATCTAAGTACTTTGGTATGCAAAAAATAAGCCGCAGGCAAAATTTTTGTTAAAAAAAATGCATGTTAGCAAACAATATTTAAAAAAATATGCCGCAAATAAATGTTTATTTACATTTAAATGTACAGATAGACAGACAGACGGACAGATAGACGGACATACAGACAGACAGACGGACAGACAGACAGACGGACAAACGGACAGACAGACACGGACAGACAGATGGACAGGCATACGGACAGACAGACGGACAGACAGACGAACGGACAGACAGACGGACAGACAGACAGAGAGACGGACAGACAGACGGACAGAGAGACGGACAGACAGACGGACAGACAGACGGACAGACAGACGGATAGACTGACGGACAGACAGACAGAGAGACGGACAGACAGACGGACAGACAGACGGACAGACAGACGGATAGACTGACGGACAGACAGACAGACGGACAGACGGACAGACGGACAGACGGACAGACAGACGGACGGACATACACACGGACAGACAGATGGACAGACGGACAGAGAGACGGAATTTAAATGACAAGGGCAAGTATCAAAATATCGCTTAAAGCGCCACGCCGCCTCTGAAAAATGACGCCCTAGCTAAATTTACATGTCATAGAATAAAAATTTGGATTATGTTGCGAATTACTGGTTTGAATTTGTGCACTCATATAAAATTTGCATCCGGCTAATAGCGACTTTACCCCTCCCCCCCCCCCTTCAGAATGGTGTTTCTTTCCGGTTAAAAATTTGAAACTTTTACAACTAGATTCGTGAGTTGCAACCCCAAAATCCCCCACTGAGGAAAACTTGAAAAAGCGTGTGGAAGTGTAGGAAAGGGTATTTATATTTTGTTCAATTTTTAAAAAATGTTTTGTTTCAATTATGTTGGTGTAAGTTTTTCTGTTTAAAACCTAAAAAATTGAATTACAATTTAGATAAATGTTTTTTTTTCTTTTTCAAAAACTGTAAACCTGTCGAAACCGGAGCCACGTAGTACTAATTTTGGTACTTTCCAGTGTCAAAACTATTCGCCAGGATAATTCGAACTTATTATGAATTGGACAAAGTTTTCACTGTAAAACGTGGTGCACGTATGAGTTTCAGAAAGCCACCTGGCCATGTGATTGAAATATAAATAAGGGATGCAATTCGAAATTCTGACACGTTTTCCAAGAGAACGACGAAGTTGAATGATCCACCGAACCACACACACACACACACACCAGTAATAGGACATAAGCAGAATTCATACGACCCTAAAAAGCATATTAACAAGTTTTCCCATAGATACACCGTGCTTGTATATCCACACCTAATCCTTTATACTATTCTGGAATGCTCTTTAAAGACTGCAGGTAAGAATTTTATCCTGATCGAAAGTTTCTCATTGTTTTCGTCATACAGAAAACCGAAAATAGTCCAGACTGCTTAACAACCCCTGCGGGTAGGTGGACAAAGGATGCGACATGAAGCGAGCAAGAATTTCTGTTTGGATGAGGAAAAGTTACCATAATGTCCTTAAATTATGGATAGAAAAGTTGTGCTCCGGTGCAGTTCTTTACCAGACAAGAGATCAAAAATGTCACTTCATTTAATGGACGTAATCCTCTGTCAGAAGTCATCTCTGAATAAGAAATGGACAAATCTCAGAAGACGACGCGACGCTCTTTTATTTATTATTCAATGTCCTGTTCTGCTTGCAAAATTTTCCAATAAGTTTTTTGTCTCTTTATATAAGTTTTAACTGACTTTTAAATGGCTTTTATTTTTTTAAAAAAATGCACTAAAAAGGAAGAAAATATTTTTTGGCACTGTGTATCAGAAATAATAGCGATTTTTTTTTATATTATATCCTTGCCTTTGAGATATCCTTACGGATTTTTTAACTACAGAATCGGATTCAGCAATCCCAAAAATCCACATATGACTTTTTTCCCGAAAAATTTAAGATGACATTATCCTTACAGGACCTTCCGTTATCCTTACAGATTTCTTAATGCCAAAATCGGATCCAGAGGCCCCACAAACCTCCCAGATGACATTTTTTCCTGAAAATTTTGAGGAAAGCAATAATCACGTCATCCTAACAGGACCTTCCGTTAGCCTTACAGACTTCTTAATGCCAGAATCGGATTCAGGCAAAAATAAGCAGATAATATAACCCTACCAGTTTTATTTTTTTAAGGACATTCCTTTACCATGAAAAAGAATTTCCTAAGGATTTTTTTTTCAATTTGACATACATATCACGTATCCACGTTCGCGTTCTACATGATTTTAAAAACAATTTTTTTTAACAGTAAATGTTTTTACTGGCCTCCCCTTACACCCCTCTCCCAACCCCTTATACCGCTTGGTTTTTGGCAAATCTTGTACACGGAGATACGTACAGACAGAGAGACGTACAGACAGAGAGACGTACAGACAGAGAGACGCACAGACAGAGAGACGTACAGACAGACAGAAACTGACAGACAGAAAGACATTTTTGTAATAACTAAGACTCCAATCGACTCGGGAGTACTCGAGAAATGTTTCTTAGGCTAAATTAAGACGTCGAAATTTTTCATGAATACAATACTGTATTATACTACGTATAAGATAGTAAAAATCCTTCCTTTATTGTATGAAAAATCAAAAAGCTTTTTGTCCCAATTCTACATGAAAGGATCAGTCAAAGGATTTTCCATCAGATAACAGACAAATTTCCATTTAATATGAAATAATTGAAATGTAGTCACATTGAAAAAGGGATTTTTTTCGATAAAATTCCCTTTTTTAATTTCAATTCATCAAATAACCAGTAATAAATCTATCCAACGATGTTCGTAAATGTAAAAGAATTAACATAACGAAATAAAAATCGCGCACCATTGAGCCCAATTACACTAGAATGCAAAACAAAAGGGAAAATTTCGATTCAATCTACATATTTCGATAAAATCGAATCATTGGCTCGGAGGGGATGTTTTCAATCGAATTAATTACACATCAAATTGACCGGACTTGAAATTATGCAAATTGATGTGATGTCATCCATCGGAGTAAAAGCAACAGCAAATTCTAATGTAAAAATTCCGAAGGGATGGAAATTTTCGGGGTCAGTACGAGAAAATTGAAATTCCTGTAAATTTACTCATGCTTAGTTCGCCATAATAATACTCGGAGAAAGGCAGCTATGAAATAAATTCACTCTAATTTTAATAAAATTCATATTCGGTATATTAAGCGGAATTTTCACTTTCTTATACGAAGTATAACGAAGTTATGTATTTATGAAAAATGTCAACCTCTTAAAAACATTTCTGTTTGTTAGTTTGTCAGCCTGTATACCAGATTTCTCAAAAACGACTGAAGCTAGAGGCATAAAATTTTACAGGGACTGCTGGTCCTAGAATGGAACGAGAGGCGAAAATTATCGTAACGTATTTTATTACAGCCCTTTACATAATTATCGAATTTGCATAAAAATACCCATCTTATTTTAAAATTAGTAAAAAAAAACTTGTCCCTCAACCAGAATCTTTACATCACAGGAAAGACATCACTGTTTGCCAATAAAAAAAATACAGCACGATTGCCGTCAACAATTTTCCCAAATAGAGCCTTCCAGGATCAGGACTAGGTCCAGGACAGCAAAAGTGCTTGGAGCCAAAAAGTGAGGGAAACTTCAACGACACCTAAACCTGAATTTAAAGAAGCTTCCTCCAGGTATGGACAATAGGATTTGTTTACAAAAAACCAACGGAAGGAGACACGGGAAGTCTCATCTATTTTCTGTCTGGCGCATATAGCAGCACTGGGAATATTAGAGTGTGTTTTTTGGTAAATTTACTCGAGAAAATAACTCATCTTGTCCCAAAGGGCGAATTTCCCTTAAAAGGCAAGAAAATCGAGCCTCACTTAACCTACCCTACACCGACCACTCGCCGCAGGGCAAACAGGAAAGGTCCTGAAACAATTCCAGTTAGGTTAGGTTCCGTGTGTGGCGTGGTGTGCCGTGTGTGGCGGGGATGAACGAAAGGATTCTCAGATAGGCACCTGAAATCCAGAATTTCAAATCTTTTTTTTTGCCTCCCATTGCCACGAGTGAAAAGAGCCAGGACAACACTTTTCCAGAAAAAGGACGACGTCTTATCATATGTTTGTGTATTTTTTTGTGTGTTTTGTAAATAATGTTAATGTCAGTTTACATCAGCTTATCATCATTCAAGAACAGGATGAGCTACGTGTGCCAGTATTAGCTATCCTACCCCAGGCAAAGCTCGACTATGAAACGGAACACACGTGCGAATGCGTATGTGGAGCGAAGGTGTGCCAAACGGATACCGACGGATTTCCTCTTGAGGAAGACACCAACCTGCCCGCATGTGGACGGTTTTTGTTCTGTTGGACATCTCTAGTTGACATTTTGCCATTTTTCGATAGTGAAGGGCGCTAGAAGTACGGAAGGAAAGGATATTGTCTTTAGTTTACGAAAAAATCTCTTTTTTTTGATTTTTACTGGCTTTTAATTTTGTCCGACATACACTAGAAAATCAAAAAAAAATTCTATCGAGGAAAAATGTTTGAAATTTATCAACCAGCGTTTTCAATTGTGCGTGGAGGGAGAGAGGAGGAGGGGGGAAGGGGACTTTTTTCATATCGCAACACAATTTTCCAACAACATTTTACTTCTATTCTTCTATCTACTAAGCCGTTCACGGAATTTTGATCTAGTTTTTGTTATTAGATGGATTAGACCTCGAGAAAAAGTTATTCTCAACGAAACCGTTCCATCTCCCTCCTACCTATGAACCCCTTCCCCACTAACTTCTAAGCCGATAACGATACTTTGATCCAGTTTTCACCAATAAATTGGTCATCCCTTAGACAAATTTGACACCCACTAAAAAAAACTTTCACTCTTGCCTCCTGTCTCCTATTCTGCCCTATAAAGCTCAAGTGATTTAAACCCGATATTGACGATGCGGCCCGGCAATTGGAATTACAATTCACTGTAATTCACTATATCCCTTAACTCTCCCTGAATTTCTGACAAAAAAAAATTTCGACTCAGTTTTTTTAACGATTACAATAGAATACTGCCTAAAATCCTACAAGTGTATGAATCTGAACTCAATCCCATTCGGTGGTGTTGTGCTCCTGATGGCACCCTCTCCAAACCAAACATCTCTTCCTTAATATGGGACTCTTCTGAATTTGGCCCTTGGGGACACATAAATCATTTCATAAGAACGTGTTGTGGATTTTTCCTCTTTTTTCCTGAAGTTGTTTATTTTCGCCTTTGTTTTAGGGTTACGGTTAAGGATATTTTTCTTGTTTTTCAGGTTCAAGCCTCAACTCTTTACCAAATTCAGCTTCTATTAAAAAAAACTTTTTTTGTGTGAGGTCTAGCAAAAGTAGGGTGACCATTCGTCCCGGAATGGCCGAATTAGACTCAGATTGAGGCTTGTTGTTCCAGCGTCTGGGAAACTCGAATTTTATCCCTGATTAATTAATTTAGTGTTGCAATTTATTAAACACTAAAAAAACAATCACTAAATGTGTAAAATATCATCTACTTTGGCTGGCAGTTGCTGTTATTTTATTTATTTTTCATCTGCGGCGCATTTTTTCAACAATATACACCTAAAGCGCAAGTATTTCAACCAAGAAATTAGATTTCAACCAAGAAAAAGACGCGAATGACGAAGGAATTTGCGACATTTTTGAATTAAGACAGTGTAGCTGTTCATTTAAATCCCTGCGGCGCATTCTATTTGTGAAGCGTCGCCTGCGGCACAGATTTATTAATTGTTTTCCCCGAATTTGATCTCTTGGTTTATGTCCCAGTCATGTTTAATTTGATCGAATTTTTGTATATACAATTTGTGTTGTTTTGTTTCGGTGTTGCCCCCCCCCCCCACGCACATCGTGACCCGAATTAAATATGGTCACCCTAGGCAAGAAACTCTTTTTCAAAGGGAAAAGATTATCCAACACTTAAACAGGTAATTTCTCAAATCCTGTCAGGTTTTTCAGTTGTAAGTTTTTTTTCAACGATGCGAAATTCTGATTTGAATGTGAAAAAATTCTCAGATTGTCCGAGAGATGAATTTATACGAAAATTAATTGTGGGATTTTTACATTGCTACTAATATTAGATGTTGGATGTGAAAATGTTTCAGTTTAAATTAGGCTTTATTCTTTTAACTGCAGGTAAATCCTGGAAATATAATTTTTTGTCCAGTCGCATAAGCAGAAATTTCATTTAATATGAAAAAGACAAATATATTGTTTTCTGTGGAAATATCAATATTTCTTTGGCTTGCATACCCGTCATTGCCGACTCAAGTTTTTTTAATTTTTATTTTCTTGTTGGAGCTAAACTTCAAGGCCAATCGGCTCGGTAGTTTCCCCGCGAAAGGGTAACATAGCGCAAAAACTAAGTTTCGAAATCACTTTACCCCCTCCCCTTACTCCTCCACCCCTCGCGCTACTTTTCCGCATATCTATGTTGGAACCAGAACTACCACAGACACTCATGCCAAATTTCAAGTCAATCGGTTCAGCCGTTTTTGCGTGAAAGAGGAACAGACAGACAGACAGACACCAACTCATTTTTATATATTAGTATGATTTGTGCGTTTGTCTGTTTGTGTGTGTGTCTGTTTTTTTTTTTTTTTGTCTGTTTGTCTGTCTGTCGGTCTGTTTGTCAGTTTCTCTGTCTGTCTGTCCGTTTTACGTATCTTAAATAACTCGAGAACGCGTTGAGCTAGCGTTTTAAAAATTTTTGTAAATAATTTTCACGAAAATCGTAGTTTTATTTCAACTGGTGAAAAGTTAGCGGTAGCTATAACGGGTACCTCCCATACAATTATTTGAAAAAATGCGGTTTTTTTGGAAATTTCTCGAAAACTATGCGATTTTATGAAAAAATGCTTATAACCAAATTCAAAGGATATAAAATTTCTTACATTTCTTCCTTTAACGGTTTTCATGTGTCTTTAACGGTTCTCGAGATATTTGAAGAAATAAATTCTTTCACATATTTTATCCGAAACTAATTATTGCAGAGCAATATTTTGTGTTGATCACAACTGATATTTTCTTTTTTGCTGTTTCTATAAAAATATGCACATAAAGTGGGTGAACTTTCCTAATTCCCTCGATGAGAATGACGTCATTTACATAAAATACATCTCTTTCCTTCGTAATCGGATGCTGTTTATGTGAACTGAAGTGCCGCCTTCTCATTGAGTGAAAAACTTTTCCGAAGACAGTTTCGCACATCAATTGGGTTATTAAATTTCTATGAAGTGCAAAAAGAAAACTCTTCGCATTTACAATCAACTAAACGCGACTTTTCCGATCCTGTAACACCCACTTGAAACTTTATCGCAGCATAACGACAACAGGATAACGTTTTCGACTGAAAATGTCCCACCAACGACAAAAACGGCAAGATAACCAACGCTTTTCTCTCATTTTCCCGATTTTCCTCAATTTTCCCATCGCATATATGGCTGACTTAATGTCGATGTCGTGCACATTTTCGGGTCAGGATTTCGCCAGCTCAACGACACGACAGAAACAAATCGAAGGGAAAGATAACTTTTCCGCAAGAAACAACATGTAACAGCCGAATTGAATCCTTGCTGGGAACGGAAAACAAGTAAAAAGTATTAACAAAGTCAAGTGGGTTTAGATGCGACGAGTGAGTATCGAATAGGTACCAATTTTCAAAGTTTTCCCATATCCATACATTTAGGTGCCAATTTTCGCTACTTGCCGCCTTTTGGGAGGTTTAAATGGCAAATTGTTGTACGTGTGTGCCAAACTGTCTTAATTTTTAAATCATGCACCTTCCGTACCTTAAATTTCAATTATGCGATAATTGAGGAAAAGTTGTGATGTGAAAAAAACTTTAATATTTTTTTTTTTTCGTTTTATGAAACAAAAAAGTTTCAAACGCATTTATGTAAAATTTCAACCGTTGCTCCATTGATGTTTTGTGTTAACAACCACCCCCCTCCCACTTCCAATGGGTTGTAATGGCGAGTTTCACGAAAATTTAAGCGACCGCTAAATCAAGTTAACGAGTAAAGTTCAGTCAAAAAGTTTTTTGAACCCCGCCATAAGATTGGAAATAAGGAAATATCGAAAAACTCACATTCAAATAAGTTAACTATTCACCAAAAAGAAAAAAATATGATGTAAAATTGTAGAACATTGTAAAAATGTAAAATTCTTATTTCAATATAAATTTTTTTCAAGAAGAATGTAAAACTTTTTTGCCTATAAATATGCAAAGCTTTCTTGGGTTTTTATCTCAGCTAAATGATTCACAATAAGAAGTCTTGCTCAACATTTACGTTAAGAATTTATCTCAAAAATTTCACATGGAATTTTTTAATAAAAAAGTAGCGTGACCATACGTTCCGATGTGGCCGGGACAGTCCCGGATTCAGACCCGTTATGTGGGTGTCCCGAAAACTATACTTTTATCCCGGAACTACTCAATCTTAGTGTTGTATTTTCGTAATCCAGAAAAAACAGTTCACCTCGAAACCCACAAACTTTCGCCTGCGGCGCAGTTTCCTCAGAAATCACTGCCTCTAGCGTATTTGCTTTAAAAATTCGCATACTACGCATTTTATTAACTCATTTTTAATATTGTATACAAATTTTCTTATTGCGAAAATCTTAAGACATTTTCCGTGTCCCAATCTTGCACAAAATTTTAAATCTTAATCACAACACATTCATGAGTTTTCTTGGTCACGAACAGATACACTGTCAGAAAAACAGACAGATAAGGGAGTTTAGTAAATCTTCGTATGTGCCAAAAAAAACTATGACAATCGGTTCACTGGATTCGACTCCATCTTGTTCAATGGAACGAAATTAACACTGAAAATACTTGATTTTATTGGAATAGTGACGTATACAATAAACATTTTAAGTTTCTCAGGTGTTTGATTACAATTTCATGACTCATCGGATGTGTAACTAACCGCGATGTTACGCTTCAACTATTTTAACATAAAAGTGCACCATTATTAGCCTATCATAAATAGGTGTTAATTGTTATGCTGGGAAGATGAATAAAAACTGTACAAGTGACACAATGAGCTCAATGCGAAAATCCATTCTTTCATTCAACTGTTGAGACCACCATTAAACATAATCCGATATTGCGGTTTAATGATCTGATAGTAATCTAGGGAAAAACTACACCGATTGAATGAATATAATTGCCTGAAGATGTAATGATTTGTTAATTTTATTACTAATTGAAACTTTTTAATTATTTATCAAACTTTGGTAGTTTTAATGAAAAAAAAAAAAGTGAAACATAAGAACAGTCACAATTGCCAGGGGCCAATCGTCAAATACTTTTTATGATGACAAACAAAATGTTTATTTAAAAAAATCCATTTGTGTAAGAGAGAGGGAAAGCAGTGGTCCGATTGGATTTTGATGTATGGAATGGTTATGTAAAATCATATTCTAAACACGTTTCATCTTTATAAATTTTTCAATACAACTCACCGTTTTCGAGAAAATTGCCAAAAACTATTTCGTTTGTGTGGGACAGGAGACAAGGAATGGTCCAATCTTGCCCATTCAAAAACTTAGCCTAGCCATTTCTTTCGAAAAATATGGTGTCCACCGACGGACAGACGGACAGACAGACGGATAGACAGACGGGCAGACAGACAGACAGACAGACAGACCGACAGACCGACAGACCGACAGACCGACAGACAGGCAGACAGACAGACAGACAGACAGACGGACAGACAGACAGACAGATAGACAGACAAACAGACAGACAGACAGACAGACAGACAGACAGACAGACAGATGGTCAGACAGACGGACAGACCCAATCTTCCATTTCATGCTTATCTTCAGCTCTCTCTTTCTCTCGCTATCTGCCCCTCCTCCCACCCCTTATCTTTACACGGTTGATACGTTCCACTATCGTGTGAAAAGAGAAAAATCTTCAGAAAACTTAACATTACTTGAAATTGGTTTAAAATATAAGAAAATTGGTCTAAAATATAAGAAAAGCTACCATTTCCGGGGGCCAATCGTCAAATACTCTATGTGAGGGCAGACAAAAAATTTATGAAAAAAATCCATTTGTAGGGGAGAGAAGGGAGAGTGGGGATGATTGGCCCGGTCGGATTTTGAAGTGTGGAACGGTTATATAACATAATTTCGAAATTTTGCAAAAAAAAATCGTGTGATTCGGGGGATCGGTGTACCTCCCTTCTTCGCGTATCTTTCTACGGCTGTGTATTTTCCTCTCTTTATAAAACTTTCTTGGTCTATCTTACCTCTCAATTTTTCTAACCTCATTTTCCTAAATTTCGCGTCATCTTTGAGGTTAACGTTTAAAATAATTGAAATAAAAATCACACCCGAATTTTCTGTATTTTTTATAAATTTTCATAAATTTTACTCGTCAGTTTCAATCAATTCCGAATTACATAATTTTACTGACTGGAAAAAAACAATTTAAAGGAATTTTCAAGAATGAGGAATCAAAACCGCCTCTCTCAAGCATTTTCAAGTAATAAGGACCACATTTTCATAACAATCTTATTACTTTTGTTTATTATATTACGTAGATGTTATTGATTCATTAAATTCTTTGATCCAAATTCAATTTGATTAATGATTTTTCCACGTGGACATGTTTCACTTGTAATCGAGCCGATATATACCAGGGAATTTTTTTATTGATCATGGCAATGACGGGAGTTTTTGTTTTTTTGTCGTATTAAGTATTTGAGGCAATGGCCTATGAAAAATCATGTCATCTTCACTTAATGTTTACATTGAAAACTAGCATCGGTGTGGTCTAGAAATGATTTTTCTCCAAGTGTATTTAAAGCATATTGAAAGGTTCTAAGTTAATGCAAAATAACAATTAATCCAGATCAAAAAATATTACATTATTGACACTTCCAATGAAGCAAGGAGAAAAATGTTGTTTCTTAAACGTAAGAAATGTAGAAGTAGTTTAAAATGTACGGTAATTAGTATTAGCTAACATTTTTCTTAAATTTGAAGTGCTGAAAAAATTATTTTTTTTCCTTTTTAGTGCATTTTTTCTAAATAAAAACCTTTTTAATTTTTTTTAATT